>PVJX010013084.1:0-48416 GCA_004027295.1 Dolichotis patagonum | reverse complement strand
TGCCAGCTTTCTATGGAGTCTTTAGTTTCCTGATAATCTCTTTGAATTTGCTTCATGAATTCTAGGTTTTTTCTGAATTCTTCATTAAATTTTTCTCTCCATTTTTGTTCCTCCATTCTTCTGTCTGTGTCTTCTTGAGAGGTGCCCAGCCCTTCTTTTATTAATCTACTTATCTCTTGTTTAATTTGAATTAATATTTTAGTTTTGGTCCCACTTACGAGGTCCTGAAGATATCTCTTTATGTCCGCTAACACTGTGGTTGATGTTGCATTTTTGCTGCCCTCAATCTCTTATGTGTTTACCTCTCCTGGATCAATGTTCTCAGGGTTGGGGGCTGGGAGTTGTTTCTTATTTCTCCCTTTCATCATGTTTTTGGTTCCTTCCATACAAGTGTACAGTGTAATTCCCAGACCCTTTTCTTGTTGGTTAAGGCTCCTCTAGAGGGGCGCAGGCTAGGAGCTTTAGCCCTCTTCAATAGGTTATCAGAGATTAGAGTTCACCCACAGCTCCTCCCTTCGGGGCCGGTCAACCTTTGTAGGCCTTCACTGCATCAGTATGCACTGATCTCAGGGAAGTAATATTGAAGTGACTTACTGGGTCCCCGCCAGGGGCGCGTCCTAGTCCAAGCAGATTCCACCAATCCGCTCGGCGAGGAGAGCAACCAGCTGAAGCCACTTCCTTGTGGAGTTAAGGCTGTCCTGCCCAAATCCAACATGTTGTCCAGTCGGTTTCCCCTTTCCCGTGGGAGGGTCTTATTCCCATCACTCACCGCGTGTTGATGCCGGTCCCCATGAACTGCAGGGCTCCCTGAACTCTGACTTCAGCTCGGCTGCGGTGGGGATTCACGGTGCCTCTGGGTGGGTCGAGTGCAGGGCTGGTTCGGGTGAGCTGCACGCAGGGCTCTTCAGCCCTGTGCTCTGGCGGCTCAAGCCAGTAGCTTCGGTGTGGATCACTTGTTCAGGTCGGGCAGGAATTCAGGCGGCTCGAGGAGGGCGCTGTGCTCGCTGATCTTAGCTTCTCCAATGGTAGTCCCAGGACCTCATATTCGAGCGGTTTTTTGCACTTTAGTTTTTTCCTGGGTTGTGAGAGTCCATCTCTATCTGTTTGGGTCTCTCCAGGGTGTTTTATTCTGGCATTTGAGCTGTCTCTCTCAGAGAGAGTCTCTCTCCTGCTACCTACCAGTCCACCATCTTCACACACTTCAGATTCTTGCAGCATCCAGGGGACCCATTTCCTTCCTCACGATGCTGTATTCCAGCATCTGGATGATGACTTTCAGAGAGGCTGTTTTCTCTGCTGCTTTCTGCTCTGCTATCTTCCTAGAAGTCTGCTTTTATATTTGTCTAGTAATTTTGCTTGGATGGTGGACCACGATGATGGTCTAGTGGATGTTACATTGTTGAGCATCTGGCTTTCTTTGTCTTCATTTAAACAGCACCATCGAGTTCTGTCCTGGCAGGAAGTTCCTGTACTTTTTAATAAGCTTCATTCTTTCAGAGATTGCTTTCTACCTTTTAAGAAGCAGGTCTAGGTCAAAGATTGACAAATGGTGGCCTGCTGGCCAAATGTAGCCCTTGCTTATTTTTGTAAAGTCTTTCAGAACACAGCCCTGTCATTTATGTGTCATCTGTTGTACTTTCATGCTGCAAGAGCAAACCTGGGTCATGGACCATATGGTCCATGAAGCTTAGAATATTTACTCTGCTCTTTGTAGAGAAATTTCAGTACTCTTACCTAAAGGAACCTATACTCTTGGTCTAGGTTAGCCCTGAGTTTAGCTGTGGCCTTGTTGTGGTCTCTGGTAGATATGCTAGGTATTCATCAATTTTCTTCAATTCTGACTTTTTGGAACCTGTGTTTTCCTACTGCTCATCTTCATCTTCCCAACAACTGTCATTTGCCTGGCTTCTTGGAGTCTAATCATGGCATACTTGGCCCAGTGTGCTGTCAGGGACCTAAGGGGCCCATACAGGTTTTGAGCTCCTCCCTTGTACATGCTTTCCTCATGGGTACTTTGACCGCTAATGTCAGCTGCCCAGCTGTCCCATGAACGCTGGCCTCTGTCTCCTTAGCTCAGGGCCTTTCCATCCTCTGCTTAGGCCCTGTCTTCCCTTGCAGAAAACTCCAGTGACCATGGGGTTCACTTCATATGTTTTTCTGCTCAGGGGCCACATTCCAGGATGGCATATCATCTGATGTCTGAAAAGTATCTTACATACTCAGTTTTCTAAGCATATCTGCTAGGAATGCTAGTACTACTTATTCTGTCTTCCTTTGAAATGGTGGTTACTCTAGTGTGATAGCACAGAGCTGGCTCCATGTCTTATTAAATAGTTGACAGTTGATTCTTTATAATTAACAAGTTGTTACGTATTGAACTGGTTCTTTTGTTGGACTTAACTTTTCCCTCAGTGAAGTTTTACTTTCCAACATATACTGTGCTGGCATCAAAGTTTAAGATTGCTTGGTGTACAAATTGGCAGTGCAGATTAAAATCTGGAGGAGTTCGGTGTGTAGCTCCCCAGAGAGGCAATCTGCTGGTCTAGAGTTCAGTAGAATTTTTTCTCTCCACAGAGCATTTGCCTCTCATTTGGCTTTTGTAAAGCCAGAAAGGTCAGAGGTAAAACTGAAAAGGCTATTAAATATGCAGGAGGATTTAAGTTTTAAGAATCAAATCCTCTTCTGGTTGGTGTTACACGTCTACACTGGGCACTTTGTCACGCAGCCTTCTAAGTTCTGGATTTGACTTGCACTTTGAGGGCTTAGTTAATTATGCAAAATCCTTTTTTGGTGCCAGCAGCCCTTAGAGCCCTGTGAGGAATTGGCCAAAGGTACTTTTCACTTACCGCCTTTATTTAGGAATAGCTTTTCTTGCTTACATTTTTTTCTTGTTTAAGATTATGAAACATGTGTTCACAGTTCCATCGATATTTATAGAGAACATTTCAGTGCGCTTGTTGTGGTCAGTGCACTTGCTGTGGTCAGGAAAGGGGACAGTGCAGCGCCTTGAAGTCCTTGTTGTTTCTCATCTTCCTCACTGCTACTCTCTCCCTCCAACAGGCAAATATTTCTCTTCATTTTTCAGTACTAATTTCCTGTTTCTTCCCTCCTCTTAATTTCTTCCCTCCTTTTCTGTTTTTGTTTTGGCAGTATTGGAGATTGAATCCAAAGCCTTTCCACTGAGGATTTTTTAAATTTTTATTGTATTTTATTTTTGGTACCAGGGATCTAATTCACAAGCTCGTGCTTGCTGGGCAGTACTGTGCTGCTGAGCTATACCCCTGGCTATTTTTTTTTTTTTTTTTTAATTTTGAGACAAGATCTTGCTAAGTTGCTAATTTGTCCAGGCTGGGCTCAAACTTGTTATCTCCTGCCTCAGCCTCCCAGAGTGTTGGAATTACGGATGTATTATGGCTGTTTTTTCACTTTCATTAATGGTTTTTGTATCTATGTATGCATCTCTAAAAATTGTACTTAGTTTTGCCTACTTTGAAGTTTGTATAAATGATAGACTGCATTTAATTTTTGTGTTGCTCATTTCTTTAATACTATGTTTATAGAATTTACCCAAAGTGTTTCATATATGTGTAATTAATTCATTTTCATTTCTGTGTAAGATCTCATTGCATCTGTGTATCACTATACTTAGATTGCTGCACAGTGTTGAAATGAGCATTTTTATATATATTCTGGTGCATAATAGATATAGGGTACAGGGTAATTGCATGTTTTCTTTTAAATAAAAAAATGCCTGCTCAGGTCTTTTAACCTATTTTTCTGTTGAGTTGTCTCTTTCTTACTGATTTTAAGGGCTTTTATATACTTTGGAGGTGAATACCTTTCCACAGTGAGAGTTGTTTTTTCATGGTCTTTTTACATTTCAGTTTTAATGTGGTCACATTTGTCAGTTTTTTCCTTAATAAATAAAGGTTAGTGCTTTTCTAAAGCTTTTTGTTTAAGAATTGTTTGCTTACCTTGAGAGTGTGAAGGCCATTTCCTGTGTTATCTGTAATGGCTGTGTACTTTTCCTCTCCTGTAGAAGTTACTTTATATATTTAGTGCATGGTATAAATAAAGTTGGGGTCTAGCCTCCCTTTTTTCCCATGTTTTCTTAGTAAATTTTGCGGAGTAGCTCATCTTTTTTCCGTGTTTCAGTGTTCTGACGTGCACTTTCTCTTTGTTCTGCTGGTCTGTCTTAATTACTAGGGCTGTGTAGAAAATTGTGCGAAGGCAATCCTCACAGTTGTCTTCTTTGATAATGTCTTGGCTATTCTTGTTCCTTTGTATTTCATATGAGTTTAAGAAGTACCTTGTCAAGTTCAAAGAAACCAAATCTGTTGGATATTTGATTGCGATTACATTGAACCTGTACATCAGTTAGGGAGAACTGGCATCTTTACAATGCCGAGACTAAATTTTAGCTCACAAGCATGGCATCTGTCTTATGTATCGGGATAGGCGGGTCTTTCTTCATTCCTATGAATAAAGTCCATGCAGAGGCTGTCTGTCTTTTGAGGAAATTCTTTTAGGATCTTGATATTATCTTGATGCTTTCCTAAATAGCACCTTTTGCAGTTTTGTTGCTATGAGCATACAATTTGTTTAGCATGTTTTATGTGCAGTTTTCATAACATCTCCATCTCATGGGGAGTTCAGTTCCTTGCACATCGATCATGCAAAGCTGCTGGGGATGCCATTAGGTGGATGAGGGTAGGCACAGCACTGCAGTGCCTGTTTTTTTTTCCCCCCTGGTCTTAAGCTGCGTTCTACAGGCACAGATCAGGAGACTACAGGAACCCAGGTGGATCACTGACTTCTCATTCTGGCCCTTTCCATTTCTCCTGGTTTTTTTTCCCCAGGGGTGAGAGAAATCAGCATTAAGGTTTGTTTTCCCCACAACCTCAGGCAGTTTAGCCTCAGGCAGCTTCTAGCTTCCTGTTAGCAGCTCAGTGGCAATTAGTTAGCACTCAGAGTTGGACTGATCAGTTTCAGGAGTGCCAAAGAGCCTGCCAGTGAAGTTAGGTAACCCTACAGCGTTCTTGCAAAAAATGTAAAAACTTGTGATTTAGGTATTTATTTATTTATTTATTTATTGATACTGGGAATTAAACTGAAAACCTCGTGCTTGCCAGACAGGTGCTATGCTACTGAGCTATATCCCCCACCAGATTCAGGCTTTGTTTTTTTTGGTCTTTTTGAGACAGGGTCTCATTATGCAGTTCAGGCTGGCCTTGAGCTCACTGTGTAGCCCAGGTTGGTCTTGAACTTGCAGTGATCCTCTTGCCTCAGCCTGCTGAGTGCTGGGATTATGCATGTGCCACCACACTTGACTCTTACTTTGGGCTTTTAAAATGACTTTTTTCCCCTCTTTTTTCAGTCACTTTTTTCAGTTACACTTTTAGATGACTTTGTTCATTTCATCAGGGTTATAAAGTTGTACATGATACTATAAGTCTCTAGGATCATAATAATGGTTCCTTTTCCTCCTTTACTTGGAGGATTTGTTCTCTCATCCTGTTTTTCCTCAGTTTTGCCAGAGGTTTGCTCATTTATCAGGCTTTAAATCAGTCTTTGGCATTCTTGATGCTCTAAAGTAGTAGAGGCAAACCTATGACACTCATGTCATTTGCTTTTAAGACAAAAGATGTTAATATATCAGGTGTTTTTCTAAATTAAAACCTCCATATTCAGGTCCTGTTGCAGTGTTGACACTTTGTGATAAATAAGTGCGTTTCAGTTGCAGTTTGGGTATTCATCTCTAAAAGATTCACCATCAGTGCTGTATAGTATATTCATTAACTTATATTTAGCCTGGTAAGTTCCTTCTTTCAGTTTATCCCTCTGCCCATTATTTTTCCCAAGTGCTAGGATTATAAGCATGCACAACCATGCCTGTCTTGAGGTCTTGAGGAGGAAATTTTTGAGATGGATACTTACCCTTTTAGTCTTTAGCCACTTGATTTTCCTAATATATGTATTTAGTTCTAGAAATCAATACTTAGTTGCATTCAACACATTTTGATATGTAGCATTTTTGTTTTCATTTTGGATTGCTTTCCATCTCCACTTTAATTTCATTAATTTGCTAGTTTAAAATGTTTTGTAACCTTTAAGCACAGAAGAATCATTCTAGGATTTAATTTTGATTTCTTAATTGCATCTGGTTAGAGAACATCGGTGATTTCAGCAAGACAGTGACACAAGCAGTGCCCTTCTAGGGGAAGCCATTGATGATATTGTCACATGTGAATGGTGCCCCCTAGTGTTGAAGGCTCGGCTGTGTGTGTGTGTGTGTGTGTGTGCGCGCACACATATGCATACATGCTGAGTATCAGTCATTTGAAATTTACTGAGATTTGCTAGATGGACCTACATTTGGTCATTTTTTAAATGTTCCCTGTGTACTGGAGCATTATGTATATTCACCCTTGCTAGATACCACATTCAGTATGAGTTCTTTAAGTCAAATGTTGTATTTGTGGTATACAAAATAGCTCTATCTTTACTGATTTTTTATTATTGATGTGTTAGAACTCCTCATTCTGATTGTACATGTCTAATTCTCTGTACAGTTCTATTTGTATTTTGAGGCTATCCTATCATGTCCTTCAAATTCAAAACTGTTGGATATTTTTGGTAAACTGGAATCTGCTGGGGAATGACTTATCTCTTAATGATGCCTTTTGCTTCAAAGTCTCTTTGGTTTTATTAATGTGCTTGGCCAGTTTTCTCGTGGCTGGTGTTTGCACTGTTTATTTATCTATTCCTTACGTAGGTCAGCCTTTCTGTATCCTTGTGTTTCATTTGTCTCTTGTAAACAGATTGTAGTTGGATTAAAAAAACTTAGCCTGATTTTTACTTTTTAAGTGGAACAGTTTGTTTACATGTATTTGTGACTAAACTTACCACCTTTATTTTGTGCTTTTTGCCCTACCAGTGCTACTTTTTATTGATTGAAAGTATTTTATTTTTTCCCCCTTCAACTAATTTTGAAATAATGTTTTTCTGTTGTTTTAATAATTCCATAGAAATTATAATAGTAATGCTAAAATAAAAAAATAAGGTTAATCAAGACCTTTGTCCTCCTGGACAACTTGAAACTTTGGAAATCATCTGATTCTTTTGTTTCTTATATGCTGGTATTGTTGACCTTTTATTTCTGTTTTCCAGCACCACAAGGCCTGGTCACTCTCATTTTATACAGTTAGTATTATTTCAACCCAAAGCACATGTTTATGATTCTTCCCTCTTCATTCCTTTTGTATCTCAGAACTTTCATGTGGGATCACTCATTTTGGTGGAAAGGTTTTAGAATTTCCTGTCATGAGGTCTTGCCGCTGCTAAATTGTTAGTCTGAGAATGCCTTCTTTCAGCCCTAATTCTTGAAGGATATTTCCCCTATAGGTTTTTAGACTAGGCTGACATTTTCTTTTAGCACTCAGAGATGTCCTCACTGCCCAGCCACTATTGCTGTTCACAAAAAATTGCTCCCTGGTTGGCTGCTGCTAGTCAGTTGACCTGGTTTCCTCACCCTGGCCCCACCTTCCCCCCCACTGCTTTAAAGACTTTCCCTGTGTTTTCTCAGGGTGGATTGGATTTCTGCTTATTTTTCCTTTGAATTTGTTGGGCTTCCTGAGTTAGTGAATTAGTGCCTTTCATAAGTTATACAAAACTCTTCTGCTTTCATTTCAAATATTATCTTCTTTTCATTCTCAACACTGTTTTTGTGACCCTCATTTAGATAAATGTTCACTCTTTTCTTTGTTTTTCTTCACATTTTCAGCCTTTTTGTCCTTCTGTGCTGCATTGTAAATGGATGCTCCTTTTCTTCATTGAGTTTGCAAAGTCTCTTTTTCAGTCATGTGCAAGCTGCTGTTAGTGCTTTGCTGGAGTCCGATCCAAGTTTTCTATGCTATTCAGTTCTCTCAGTTCACTGAGTTTTTAATCTTAATTTTTTTTTCCCTTCTGATACCAGGGATTGAATTCATGACCTCGCACTTGCCAGGCAAACATTTGTGCTGCTGAGCTGTTTTTGGTTTTTATTGCTAGGTGTTACTTGGTTTATTTCTAGGTTATTTACATTTTCCTGTTTTCTGCAGTTGTCTTCAGTTTTCCCTTTCCGTTCATTTGAAAGTTTGTTTTATTATTTGGCAATTCCAATGTTGAATTTTTGTGTCTTATGTTTGTTGTGTATGCTAATTGTTGCCTCATGGTATATTTATTTATGTGGTTTGTTATTTCCTATTACTCACTATTTTCCCCCTTAGGAATGGTGTATGTGTGTGCAAATCCGGTAAAGCCTGGAATAAAGTTTTTGTCCAGGAAGGACTTTTGCCTGGACTGGGCTCAAATGTGCACTCTTCCTGCCTCAGCCTCTCAAGAGTCCTGAGATTACTGGCATGAGCCACTATGCTAAGTGAGGGCACATTCTGTTTTGTTTTGTTTTGTTTTCCAGGGCAGATTCTTGTTTGCTTCTGCCAGGCAGTTAGTCTTAGTCTGGGATGACTAAGATGGGTTTATAGCTTAGGGTCCTTTGGGCCATCTGGAGATAGGAACTTGGCTTGCAAAAGTGCATGAAGGTAGAAGCCGGAATAGTGTATGATTCATGTGATGTGTGCAGTTGGTGAAGTCCGTGGAAGTGGAGAAGGATTTCAAATAAGTACATGCATTTTTGGGAGGAAAGTGATGGAAATCTAAAATAAGATTATGGTGATGGTGGTAACAAAACACTCTAAATATTCTAAAATCAATCTAAAAATTGAAAACTCAAAACAGGTGACTTTTATTGCATATAAAGTATAACTCAAAAAAATGGTTAAAAATACATGAAGGCCATCTGTAATATTAAGTCCTCAGAACTGTAATTTTGTCTCTTTTCTGCTCTTGCCATTGCCAAGTTCTCTGGGGAGGTGCTGGCCTGCTTTACTTTTCCTGCCCTTTGGGGACAGCCTGGGGCCCCAGCTTGGGTTCTTGCTTTGGGCTGCCTGGACTGCCTGATTCCTTTCACCTTGCCCGAAGACTTTCCCAGGTCTGCTGCTGCCTCACTGGCTCTACCTGAGATTTTGACTTTGTAGTTTTGTAGCATCAGGAAGCTTCTCTTGCTTTAAAGAGATTACAGCTCACCCCCTCCTTGTCCCCACTGTCACTGTCTCCCAGCACAGAAGGACGGGGTCGCAGAACCTGTTATCATTCCTGGACCTCAAAGCCCTTTGCGCTTTGTATTCCATGCTCTGGGCGCACATTTTCTGGGTTTGGGACACTTTCTCTAGGACTCTTTAGTGGAACAAGTGATACAGTAAAGTGGCCTTGATTATGGGGGTCAGGGGAGCTGGGGCAGAGGTAGCTGCCTAATTCTGACCTTCTTTAGTCTGAATGTCATTTTTATCCAGTTTTAGAAGTTGGTTGATTTTAGAGGTTGGGTGTGGTATGTTTGAAATAAGCTAGTCATGCTTGTATATTAGAATTTTTTTATGGGAGAAGTATTTGTTTTAGTAAGTATTATTATTGATAACAATTCCTATTTTGTTTCTTAGACTTTCTGCTTAGATACGTTAAGCTTTGGATTTTATGATTTGCCTATGGCTACTTTTCTTTGTTGGTAAGGACAGAAAAGGAAAGGATGTAGCTTAGAAAGGATACCAGACAGATAAAAAGAGAAAGATCTCAACATAGGCACCACAATAAATAACACATCTGCTAAATTAGAAAGACAAAGCTTTGTTTACTGAATTAACACATTAAAATGAAGTTAATAACATATTTTGAGCTCCAGATTTATAGTGTATTTACTTACATATAAGTCATGATACTTAAAAATGTTGTTTTACATTTTTAAAAAATGTTTTGCTTTGCAGACCCACTCTCCCCCTTTATTCTGACATATTCATATCAAAGTGTCATAGTAGTGTACCTGCTTCCCAATTGTAGTGAATCTGAAAAACCTGTTAGGTCTTTTTCAGATACCAGCTTCCTAAATCCTTATCTCCACACTACTTTTAATCCCATAGTATTTTGTGCTGCTTTGTACCCTAGAATGTAAATTACTTTCGTTTTAGAGTTTGGTTCTTGTAAGAAGGCAGTATGATAGATTTGAAAAACCAAAGTAAATACTATTAAAAGTGATAATGCAATATTACTAGAAGGTACTTAAAAGAGTTTTGGAGTTTCCTTTCCTGTCATTTTACTCCCCTCCCCCAGTGCATTGCATTGCTGTCATTAGTGTGTCTATACAACTCTATTACACTGATTTTGCACTTACTTGTTTAGTTCTTCTATATTACAGACTATTCTTTTGCTAGTTTTTAATGATATTTTTGTTATCCCAGATTTTAACCACTTGCCTTTTATTGAATATTCAGGTTTCTTCTTATTTGTTCTTGACCCCCCTGTGTTGTAGATTATTTCCTTAGTATAGATTTCTGGGAACCAGCTAATGGGGCAAGAAATGAGAGAATTTGGTGAGAAAGAAGACAGAAGGGGCCACCTCCCAACCCTTATGCCTGTCCTAGAGTACTTGTTACCTTTGCTTGGAGTTTCTGCTTCTGCTCTCTCTACCTGAAGTAAGTCCTAACACTGATCTCATTAACAGCACCCCTCCCCCCCAGGATGGAGTCCAAGGGCTTGTACATGCCTGGTGGATGCTCTACTACTGAGCTACATCCCCAGCATCCTACTAGTGTACTTTTTGAAAACTCTTTTTTCCCAGCAGAGGTGGCACCATGCCAGAATTCTCAGAGAAAAATACCGAGTTACCATTTCAGATGGAGATTGTTTAATTTGTGGAATCACATAACTAACTGAAGCTGCTGTAAGTCAGTTTTTTAAAGAGCCACCCTACAGTTGTGCAAATAGGAGTGTGAAGGAGGGGTAGTGCTTGTCCTGTGCACTAAAGAAGTGAAAAAATAAACTTGAGTTTGTCTCAGAGTTGTTGGACTTCCACATTTTCTCACTTGTTAGTATATATTCATTTATCATCAGAATTGTCATGAAATTTATTTTCAGGTTACTTGCAAAGTACAGTGAGGATGATATTCAGGCCACCTCTTGGTTGCTGGTAGAGCCAAAGGTCACTACCATAGCCTGGGTTCTCTGGGTGTGAATGTCTTGCTGACAGCAGCCAAAGTGTATACACTTGCCGAGGTGGGGCACATTGTGTTGGTTCGTGCTGTGCTCTCTCTCATCATGTAAGACATGCCCAGTCACTGCAGAGCCATGCCTGTTCTACCCTCTGTGCACGAACAGTTGAGTTCAGGTTGGTGCAGTCTGGTATTTAATCTTAAGCTTTATTTTACTAGATTTAGTTGCATTTGTTAGGTCTTTTTGGAGTCTTTATTATTTAGGAACTCACAACCTTTTGCACTTAAATTGTTCACTGGTTAAGTGGACTTTTGATACCTTTGATCAAGTAACTGATAAAAATGTGGCATCGTCACATCCATGGTGTCCTGTGCCTGGGACAGCCATCTTCAGACTGTGTCATCCATGCCAAGTTTCAGCAACTCGCCTGTCACCAGAGCCATTTTCCCACAGCCTTCCTTGTAGAGGGTGAATAGCTGAAATGCAGAATGGGTTTCCTGCATAATCAGAGAGCCTGCATTTAATGAAGATGTAGTTTGAACACCTTTCATGCTTGTGAAAACACATTAGGGGAAAAAAGGATAACACATTTAGGTATTTTAGTTGATTGAAGGCACAATATGACCCAGCACTGTGATATATTGCCAAAACAAACGGATCAACCTTGGCTGTCAGCTTCTGGCTGCAGTAATAGAACACAGTATCCAGAATTCAGAGGAGACTGTCGTCTCTCTATGAGTGGATTTTTTTTAAAGCACTATCTTTTAAAAAATGTACCTTAAGTTGGAATTTATTCAAGGTGTGTGGCTGAGATAGTGAAAGGATTCAAAGGCCTATTTTCTAAGAAAGTTCAGTCAAGCAATTGAATTACTTAACTTGGAGCACTGAATATTCTTTCAAGGGTGAATGTGGAAGGTGAATGATTCAGTCATGGGGAACCTTTTAGAGCTGGCACTGAGCAAACTGAGCAAACATCTGGCTGCGACATGCTTGCTACCACTGTACCAGGGGTAAACAGTCCTATGATGTTGGCACTGCTGTTACCCCTGGCTTACAGAGGAAGAACTTGAAGATTTAATAGGTTAAATAATTGGAACTCAAGCTTGACAGGGTGGACTGGGAAAAGACAGGGGGCACTTTGCCAGGTGGGGTTTGTGATCAGCACAACCTGATCAGCTTTCCAGCATCAGATAGCAGCAAGATGCACATCATTGTTCTATGCATCCTCCACTGCTTTAGATCATGCGTGTCTCTTCCCTTTGAGTTGAAGTGTCAGAAGCAATCTCAGTCAGGATGTGGTAGAGCAGACTGAGGACCTACTGAGCACTTCAGCAGAAGCAGCAGGTAGGGAGTTGGAAGAGGCTGGGAAGGGCAGAAAGGAAAGCTTGAAATGACAGAAGGTAACTGCAGGAGGCAGCCACCACCCCCTAGGACTGAGGGAGAAAGAAGAGGTTAGAGAATGGGCCTGCCTGGCAAGCCAGGGCTGGGGCAGAAGCAGGGTCACAGCCTGGAGCTTTGGTATCTCCGCCGGGTAAGAGATCTCCTCTGGGTGTGAGATGGGTCCTGCGAATATAGAGGCAGCAGGTCAGCAGAAGAGAGGGCACTGTTCTCTTGCCTGACAGCCCCCCACCCCCGAAAAACCCAAGACAAAGCTCTCTGGAGCAGAGGCAAGAGCTGCCCTGTTCTAGTACCAGAACCCCCAGCATACTGAGAGGAGTATTTGGGCCAAGATAGGCAAGCAGTGTCTGTTGGTCCCTTCTGTACCTGCTTGAACTTGTGCATAGCAGCAGCATTAGCATTTTGCTGTGTGCGTTTGCAGCCCTCCTTTTGATACACAGTAAAATGCACAGTGGGTTTCATGCAGTGGCTGGGTTGTTACTCCTTGCTTCGTCACTGCGAGCTCTGATCCTTACTTGTGAGGGCCTTGAGGACGCTGTAGGTACTTTGTAGTCTTTTTGGCTAGATGTCTTACCATACCAGCACTTCACACGTATGACCTGGGCCCAGGAAGCACATGATCACCATGGGTCAGGTCAGGATCTTTTCTTTCCTCCCTCCAGGAGGTGGGGATGAGAGCTCCACCACATTCTCCTCAGTGATGACCACACATCCAGGGCATCCACAGTGAGCCTGCTAACCTTGCCTAAGAATTATTCTTTTAAAGCAAAAGAGTGGTTCAAGGTGTTTCAGACAGATCCATGATCATGTGAGAAATGTTTAACCATTCCTATGAACTATGCTCTTCATAAACATCTGGGTTATGGGGTAGTGAAGCACCACTTGTAGGATTGAGATTCAGTACAGTTGTGTTTGAGCTTCTTAGATTAGCTTTTATTCTATTCATAGTTTACATGCCAAGGATTATGGGAACAGGAACTACAGTCCTGCATCTGTAACTGACTGCTTTGCTTCTGAAGTCTAGAAAGTCATTGGGAATTTTGAAATAGTTAACTTATAGCTGTTTAGAAAAGCAAGGGCTGGTCACCTGGTCCATGGTGACCATGTGCTTCCTGGGCCTGGGTCATATGTGTGAAGCACTGGTATGGTGAAAACTTCTGGTCATGTGTAAGCACGGTGGCTTCCTTTTGGCCAAGTTGGTTCCTGATTTCCTTTTCAGGAGAATTCTTTGGAATCAAGATATTTATTCTTGGGATATACCTATAATGTATGTAATCATGTTTGTACTGTTAGACATGTAGGCTCTTTATGATTTTCTAGTATTAAAATGTTATGCTAAGATTTTTTGTCCAGATTCCTGGTTTTCTCTGTGTAGTTTCTAGAAGCAACATAAAAAACTGAATACAAACACCAGGGCAGGGGTGCGTGTGCACAGTTGCTGTTCAGGAACACCAGGCCATTTTCCTTGTCCTCTGGTGTGGTCTGAGTTTCCCTCCCAGGACTGTTACCAACCTTGAACACTGCTATTTAAAAGAGTCTTTGCAATTAAGTTCATACTTAATCATTTCTTTTTTCTTTTCTTTTCTTTTCTTTTCTTTTCTTTCTTTCTTTCTTTCTTTTTTTTTTTTTTTTAAGATAAGGTCTTAGTTCAGGAGGCTGGCCTTGAACTTACTACGTAGCCCAGGCTGGCTTCCAACTTGCAGTGAATCCTCCTACCTCAGCTTCCTGAGTGCCAGGATTACATGCCCAGTGGTCATTTCATTGTTATAATTATGCTTTTCAATTATTAGTGTGGCTGCACATGTTTCATAAGTTTATGGGTCACTTTTATTGGTTCTTTTTTTTGTTTGTATTGTTTGCCCAATTCTGAGTATGGCAGTGGAAGACGAACTGCACAGTATTAATACTCAATGGTTCTGCTGCCACCTGTGCTGAGAATTGTTTTGCTACTCTGTGGCCTAGAGGAGGCTCCTAGGAAGTGGCCCTGACCTAGCACTGATCCTTCCTGCAGTGTCTCATATAAGAATTTGAAGGTGTGCTTATCAAACTGACTGATGGTGCAGAATTGGGAAGGACAAGTAATAATGTAGATGAGTGAATCATGATTATCGTGATCCTGAAAGAATCAAATGCTAGTAGAATGTGGTACAATATAAGAGGGATATTTTGAGAACCTTGTCTTTTCTTCCCTCCTTCGTTCCTGTTCCCCTTCTCTTCATCTCCCATTTTTTCCTCTCTTTCTTCCCTCTTTTTCTTTCCTATCTATTACATAAATGGAAACATGGAACAGTTCATGCGCAGAGCCCTAGGGAGTACAAAGCTGAGTGTGACTGCCTGATAGATTTCCATTCTTGGCCTGTGCATCCTTCTTACTGTGTGGAGTTGAGTCTGCAGATAGACCCTCTTACTTTATTCAGGACTTTCTGTTTTGATCAGCATTCACAGAACTGACCTGGTAGAAGGTGCTCCTGAGAGGTCTGGAGGTACTCTTGTGTCCCTGGGCATGAGCTGCAGAGAGTGAGGGATGTTGCAAGAGGAGAAGACTGTAGAAGGACTGGGTGACCTCTTGCCAGGCCAAGTAGGTCAGCCACTGGGCATTTGGGGGGGATCTCACTTGTGCCTTCTGAGCACCACTGCAAATGGATCCCTGAATGGGACAGATCTCACTATTATTGGAACTTTTCAGAAGGAACTGGATGGCCAACTTCTGAAGATACAGGATTTCTGTATTGCTAGGAGGATGCTTGATACAGTGAAGAAATGGATAACAGGTGGGTCTGAATTCCGGGTAGAGCTTGACCAATTTCTGCAGCTTTTATGATTTTTTTTTTTTTGGTACCAGGGATTGAACTCACACCTTGCGCTTGCCAGGCAGGTGCTTATGCCACTGAGCTAAATTCCCAGCACCTTAATGATTCTTTAATCATTAAGAGTGTGGATTTTCTGCAAAATAACTTTTGATACGTGCTTCTTGTGATTGATGGATATCCAAAGAGGTGATGTTACTAGTTTCTGCACAGTTCTGGGCATTTTGGTGCCACTTCTATTGCTTTCCTTGAAAAGCTGGACAATGTGGCCTGGGATTGCCACTGTGTGACTCTCTTCATCATATTTATGTGCACATCTGATAAACTTACATAAATTGACAGCAGACAGATGGGTTGATTCATGTCTTTTCCTTGGTGTTAATTTTTTGATGCTTTGTACTGAGTTACATCTCCAGCTCTGTTTATTTTTCAAGACAGGGTCTTCCTAAGTTGCCAGATTGCCCAAGCTGGACTTGAATTTGTGATCCTCCTGCCTCAGCTTACCAGAGTGCTGAAATTATAGGTGGATGCCACCATGCTCAACTAAGTCTGTGGCTTTAAATTAAAAATGTACCACAATTTTGAGCCTCATGTAAATTTTCAGTGCACACTGAGCAGCTGTCTACTGTGCACTGAAACACTACATGTTATCAGATGGGGCCTGCCACCCTTGTCCACGGTGTCTGTCTGTGCCTGCATACCATGTGCCTGTGGACAGGAGGAGGCTCCTGTGCCACAGGTACCTGCCCCTCTGTCCTCATTGTTCTGTAAGGTAGGGCAGTGGTGTTAGCCACTTGGTCCTGAGTGACATGGAGGAGTAACCTAAGCCCATCTGAGGAGGACACTGACACAGCCACCGTATCCCTTCTGATTGCCCTTCCTTGTGACCTGGGCCTTTCCAAGAGGTCACTGGCTCTGGACAAGCAGAGGAGGTTTGAACCTTTTCCTTTCTGGACCTGAACAAGTAGGGAGCAGGTGCTGTGCCTAGTGTCTGTCTTACTGAAGGTGAAGGCCAAGGGGGTGTCTGCCCAGTTCCCAGTGGTTGCCTGTCGCCTGCTTCCTGCTCCTCTGCTTGCTCTTCCACACTTGATGACGGCAGTGTGTCATGCTGTGGGAGACGTAGAGCCAGGCCCGGGGGCCCATTTCATCTGTGTTTTTCTGTTTGTTTGTTTATTTTGAATGCTGAACGCTTATCAGTTGTGAAGGCTGATCAGCATCCTGAATTGCACTTTGATGAAGTTTACTTTTTGTTTGCTGAGATTTTACTGAGAGCTACAGAAGAACTACTCATTTTGGGGGATTCAGAGGAGGGTTGTGATGTGTGAAGCTTTTCTTTGAGCTTTTAAGGTTAAAACTCAGGGGAGCTTAAAAATGTAAGAAACAATTTAAACTTTATGGGGTGACTCATAAATAATGAACTGCCTTTCAAGCTGAGCAAATTCATTTGGGAAAAAGCCTTGTGGAACTTTCCCTGATCATGTAGAAGAAAGAGGCTTCTCACTATTATAGAACCTGTGTAGATACAGTCTGTGGATGGAGAGGGGTATCCGGTCATCCTTCGTGAGTGACTGCTCTGTCCCAGTGAAATGAAAAAGAAAGTCCTTTGCCATGATTTTTCCTCACATGCCTCTCTTGATTTCCACCATATCTGAGGGTAGCTGCTGCAGAATTTGTCGTCTAATCTGTCATTTTGGAAAATGGATGCTGTTGATGTGTTATCACATACATTTATTTACTTACTTACTTACTTACTTACTTACTTACGTGAAACAAGGTCTCACTGTGTTGTACAGGCTGGCCTTGAACTCACTATGTAGCCCATGGTAGCCTCGAACTCACAGCAATCTTCCTGCCTCAGCCCCCCCAGTGTGCTGGGGTTATAGCAATGCACCAACATGCTGGTAATCTTTTATTTTTATCATGAGAAAGCTGGAATTATGTTTTGAACTGTGAATTAAATCAAGGCTTTGATAGCTGACAAATCATAAACTTTATCAAAATAAACGATCTCAGACATGTTGGATATTTACTGACAAGATGTTACTAGAGTTCAGACATTTAAAATGAGCCACGCATTATCTATATGGAGTCATAAAGTACAAGGAAGGTGCAAGCTGGTTGCCACTGGATTCTGTGTCTTTCCAGCCTCTACTGCACTTGGCCAGAGGGCTGAGAGATGCTTTTATGTGAACATGCACAGAAAGCTGGAGAAGGGTGTGAGTTGGAAATGGAATTAAGCCCTGGTTATGAAAGAATGTTCTTAGTTTTATAGCACTCTCCTGGGTGGTTTGATTGGCATTCCCTTTATGTTCTGAAGCACACGCAGCTTCTGTGTCTGTGGGGGTGGGCTGTGAGCTATGTAGCTTGGATGCCATTTACCTTCTCCACATTAAGGCAGGCTGAGGTGCTGCTCTTGGTGCCTAGGTTTATGTGCTGTAGAAAGTTACATGGGTTAGGGCCAGTTGTATTTCTCAAAGGGAATTCTACCTAGGGCTGTTCTTATGTAGTTTAGCAGTGAGTCACTTTTATGTATAATTATAAAGAAAAATCTGGAGTTAAACTTCAGCTAGACATGTATCATTTTTGATTTGGGTTTTAAATAAATTGAATGTTAAAACAAGTTCTGTAGTGAATAGATTCCAAAATTTGTAGTGTTTCTGAAAAATACTTGTTCCGAATCTGCTTCCCTTTATAATCCAGTCGTATACAGAGTCTGCTCAGAATTTATCATGTAGTGCATTAAGTGTTGTTCTGAGGCTTCTGAGCCCAGTGCTCGGCTGTGGCTGTGAACTAACATTTCCAGCATAGATCATAATGCTGTTTACAGTTTGTCAGAAGGCACTCTGCACTCAGGCAGATGGAGAGGCCGAGGCAGGATGTTGAGAATCTGTGAGGGCATCAATCTATGGTGCCTGGCACAGATTTAATTGTTTGGTTCGATAGGGAAGCCATACGTTAATTTTTACTTCAGCCCAGCCTGATTTCTCTACAGATGCTGGCTTTATATGGGCTTATTTTTCTCTGAAATGAAGCCTGAGAGACAAAAATCCACCTTGGAAATGTCATCTATTTCACTAAATTGAGGCTTGTTGAACTGATTGGTGCTTTCCACCTGCCCAGGTGGTCCCTTATATGGCAAGCACATCCTGATCATGGGGACAGTTACTTTTGAAGATTGGGTATCTTTTTTTGGGGGGGTATCTTTATCATTCTACTTTTTGTACCAAAATCCAGAGCTTAAGTTTCCTTTTTGAGAAAATAACAATAAATAATTGAATTTTGCTGTGGTCCAGTGATATCTGTGCTGGATCAGCTCTCACCTTGCCTTATGCCTCTGGAGCCTTGCCAAATGGGAACCAAAGGAAACAGAAGGGTGGCCTCCAGGGGACTTGTGCCTCTTCTCACACGAGCCCCTCACGCTCGCTGTCTCAGGCCACTGGGGCCCTGTCCCTTCCTCGGCAGGCTCTTTCAAGTTCAGATGCTGTCCTCTCCTTGGGGTCTGGCTCAAGTGTCTGATTTTCCCTCTGCTGAGTGTTGTGTTTCTCGGGTCTTTGTCACATTTTGCCATTTACCATAATTGTCCATGTTCCTTTGACCAGATTTTAGCAGTCTTGATGGTGAGAATGCTTAGGGGAACTGTCCTTAGAAGCTGTCTGTTGAATGAAAACATGGAACAGTCGTGGACTGCTTCATCTGTTTCTGTAACCTTTATAAGTTTTAAAAAATGTGCTATGTATATAGCAAGGCACATGAAATAAATACATGGTGAAATGAGTACTGGGAGAGCAGCACTGGGTGCTTGCTACTAGAGCCACCTGGCAGCAGCACCCCTCCTACTCCCAGCACATCCCCGCTCCCTGATTTATGTAGCACTCATGCCTTTGCCCTTTTTTGTTCTTAAAGATTTGTCAACTATGCATGCATCTCCTTAAATAATATAGCTTTGCCTGATTTTGAATTTTATATAAATTCTGTGTGCTCATTGTTATCTTAGATACCTGTGATAAATCCGTATGTACAGCATGATACCTCACTCTCCCTGCTGCAGCATGCCAGTGGACACACACGCCGTGATATGGTCATTTGTTTAGGGTCTGGGTATTTGGGTTGCCTAGTTTTTGTGTATTACGAACAGTGCACTTATACATTTTTTGTTGTTTTGGTACTGGGGATTGAACTTGGGGACACTCCACTGCTGAGCTATACCCCCTGTCCGCAGTTGTTTTTTATTTTGTGATAAGGTCTCGCCAAGTTGCTCAGGCCAGCCTTGAACCTGTATTCCTCCAGACTCAGCCTCCCGAGTAGCTGGGATTACAGGTGTGACCACCACACACAGCTATATACTTTTTTCTTTTGGTTTTTGAAGCAGGATTTCACTGTTTCTGCTCCAGACCAGGCTTGAGCTCACTGTAGCTGGCCTCAAACTTTCCATCCTCCTGCCTCAGTGGTTAAGCACAGGGAGGTAGGCATGTGCCCCCACATCTGATTTACAGACATTTCATGTGTGACTTTTGTTTAGGGTATGTAGATATCTGTGCTGAGGAATGGAACTGCAGAGCAGTAGGGTTCAGTGTAAAAGATACTGTTGAGTGACTTTTCAAAACAGTTGTTACGCTGCCACCAGCAGTGTGTTCTGGTCTGCTTGCTCTGTATCCTGGCCAGCACTGTTATTTTCATTTTAGTCATTCTTATGGGCATTGTGGTTTTAATTTCTCTTAAGTTTTTTTCCTTCCTGGAATTGTATTTACTTACAAGGTGTGATTGAAAATTACTGTGAATGTTTAAATTTTGGAAAAATTTAACAGTAAGAGACACATTGCCATTAATTCTCCTCAAAATACTCATCCTTGCTTTGAACATTTAACTTATTGATCTTGTCATTCCTGAAGCAGTTCTGAAAGTCTTCTTTTGTGAATGTCTTTAGTTGTACTGTATTATGGTTTGTATCTATCTAGATGGCCCCCAAAAACCTCATGGACTCACAGATGGGGCTTTTGGGAGGTGACTAGATTATGGGGTGATAGTCATCAGAGAATTAGTCCTCTGATGATGGATGTTGAGAGGCAGAGCCTGGTTGGAGGAGGTGGGCCAGTGGGGGTGTGACCTGAATGCCTGTATATCTCCCTTCCCCACCCCACCCTTTACTCCCTCTGCTTCCTGCCCGCCATTCCATGAGTAAGCTGTTACTCTGCCATGCCTCTCTGCCATGCTGTCCTCCCTTGGGACCAGCTGACTAGGGACTGAGCTTCTATAAACTGGGAGCCAAAATAAACTTTTCCTTTAATTTGTGGGCATTTGGTAGTGACAGAAGAGTAAGTAAGACACACTATTACAGCTGCCTTGATGTTCTTAATCAATTCAAAATGTTTACCTTTCATGGTCATTTTGATTTGGGGGATGAGCCAAGTGTTTTTTTTTTTTAATTTTAAATTTTAATTTTTTAAATGCCAAGTACATTTATTAGAAAAGAAGAACATTATGAAATATCCTCATATCTTTCCTTAAGAAATTAGAAATAAAAGAGAATAAAACTAAAATAGAAGAAAATAATAAAGATCAGAAAACACAATCCCTTATCAAAATGCCAATGTCATTTTTCATAAAAATTAACATTTTGATTCTTACATTTCTGTAGAAATACAAAAGACTCAGAATAGTCCAAAGAACTTTGATAAAGGAACGAAATTAGAGCTCTAACCCACCCCAATCCCACGACTTACCACAATGTTACACTAATCGTGACAAAACGGCATTGATACCAAGATAGACAAACCACTGAGGTACCAATATGAAATCCCAAAATAGATACCCACATAACAGACAATTGATTTCTGGCACAGATGCAAGAACAATTAAGTAGAAAAAGGATTGTGTCTTCAATAAATATATTGGGACAACTGGATATCCATATGCAAAAAATTCAAACCTTATAGCACATCAGAAATTTCTTAAGACATCAAAAAGTCAACTCAGAATGGCTCGCAGTGGATTAAAGTAAAGGCAAATGTGACCTGAGCCTTGCTTTGGCTGAGATCATTCCCTCTGGGACAAAAAGCCTTGGACAAGGTGTAGGAGGGAAGGGGGAAGCCACAGAGGTGTTCAGTGAAGGGAGGCATTGAATTAGCTTCCGAACAGGCCATGTGGGTGACAAAGGAGGCCGTTACACTTCTTTTTTAAACTATCTTAACTATTTTTATATACATGTGCGTACACATATACATGTTTTTCTCTTTCAGCTTGTCACACTAGTGAAAATATAATGTTTACACAAGAGCCAAGTGTTATATAGTGCCAAATAGGTAAAAAAGGTGGATGAGGACAGAATCCTGGCTTTCTATTGTCTAGTGCTTGGCAGTACTGTTCACCACATTTTTCATCTTACCTTGTTAAGACATGAAGGAGGACTTCCAGTGGTGTTTCAGAAATTAGCAAGGATGATGATCAGTGTGTTCAAGTGAGGCAGAGTATTCTGAGGAGGATTAGTGGCAATACTTTTTACTGTAATAAAAATTTAAGATTACAAACATTTACTGTTACTTTGATCACCCCTTGTATGGGGACCAATGTGATGATGTGATGTTTTGATATATATTTAATATATATACACACATGCGCACACATTATGAGATGATTAAACTAAGATAATTAACATATTCACATGGTGAGAACTTTTTTCAATTTTAAAGAATATTTCTAATACATTCATTGTGGGATTTGATACATACTACATTTTAATTCTTTTTACTTCCTAAGTCCCCAGATCCCCTTTCCATCCTTTCAAAGAAGCACTTCTTTGGTTCATTGATCCTTTGTATTTTTGTTGTTGTTGTTTTGGTATCAGGAACTGAACTCACCACCTCATGCTTGCAGGTAGGTGCTGTGCCACAGAGCTACATCCCCTGCCCTATCCTTTATATTCTTTTAGTTTCAGTTTCCTTAATTTCTTTCTTTCTTTTTCTTTTTTTTTTTTTTTTTGGTGGTGCTGGGATTTAACTCACAACTTCGCGTTTGCCAAGCAGGCACTTACACTGCTGAGCTAAACACCCAGCCCTAGTTTCCTTAATTTCTGTTCTGCTCTTTATATGTAATTTCTTTCCTTCTGTTAGTTTCAGATTTGGATTGTTCATGTCCTTGTAGGGCCTTGAGATGGATTATTAGGTTATCTATTTGGAATTGCTCTGTTTTTATGTGTGCATTTAAAATTATAAACTTTGCTCTTTAGATATGCTTTCATTGGGTCCCATAGGTTTTGGTATGTTGTGCTTCATTGTTCTTTGGTTCTAGGAACTTTTTAAAATTTCTTCCCTGATTTCTTCTATGATCCATTGATTATTCAGTAATCTCCATGTGCTTGTGTAGTTTCTGTGGCTTCTGTGCTATTGATTTTTATCTTTATCCACTATTATCAAATGATGCACAGGGGATTATTCAATTCTTTTGTATTTATTTAAGCATGCTTTATGTCTCAAGATATGATCTGTTTTGGAAAATATTCCATGTGTTGTTTGAGAAAAGTTATTGGATGAAACACTCTGTAGATATCTGTTAAGTCCAATTGTTCAATGGTGTGATTTACTCTGATAGTTCTTTTTTCTTTTTTGTGGGGGGAGGGTCTGGTCAACTTATCTAATTGTGAGGGGGGTATTGAAGTCTCCTACTATGATTGTATTGGTGTCTGTCATTTTAAGTCCAAAGTTTTTGTTTGATGAAGTTGGGTTTGCTGATAATCAGTGTATAGATATTTACAATTATTTCTTCCTATCAAAATTTTCCTTTTACTAGTATACAGTGGCCACCTTTGTCACTTCTGATTAGTTTTGGCTTGAAGTTTGCTTTGCCTGAAAGTAAGACAGCTACTCCTGCTTGTGTTTTGGGCTCCAGGTGAATGGTGTATTGTTTTCCATTTTTTCACTTTCGGTCTGTGTATCTCCTTTTGAATCAGATGTGTCTCCTGTGGGCAATATATGGTTGCAGTTTTTTTTTTTTTTTTTTTAAATCCAGTCCTTCATGTGCATTTTTGATTGGGGAGTTCAGACCATTGATTTTGAGAATTACTGTAACATGTTTATTGAATCCTGTCATTACATTGTTTTTTCAGTGCTTATTCCTTTCATTTTTTTCCTCTTCTGTTTAACTATTTTCCCAGTTAGATGTATACTTTTCTTTGATTCTTTGGTGCTTGGTGGCTTCCCTGTCTCTGTTAGGAGTTGAAAACAAACGTTACTGACAAACCGTAAGAGCCAGTAATAACTACAGGTATACTATTCTTAACAAGAGAAAAGAGATCTGCAGTAATAATTTAGACCCAAAGACAAACCACATGTTGACACAGTAAATATCTACTAAAAGCAACAATTATACCACCATTGATAACAGAAAAGAGTTAAACTATAATAGCACAAAGTTAACTAAACAGCTAAAAATTAATAAAGCGTAATAGGAATAAATAATTATTAAAATGGAGGAAGTAGGGGAAAGAGAAAATGAAAGAAGTAAAATTTGGAAAAGAAGGAAAATGAGAGAAAAGTGAGATAAAAAATTTGATTAAAGAATAAAAGAAAAGGGGCTGGGGATGTAGTTCAGTGGTACAGCACCTGCCCGACAAGCATGGAATCGTGAGCTTTATTTCCCTGTCAAAAAAATAAAAAATAAAAAGGAAAGGAAAAAAGAAAAGAAAAAGAATGCAAGATAATTAACAGAATTAGGTGACAAAAGCAAATAAAGACAACTGAGCAAAAGACAAGGAAAAAGAATAAATTCAAAGAGTGAAAGATAGAAACAAAACAAGACAAAAACCCAAAAAACAAAAATACATGAATCCCAAAAATTCCCCAAGTGTTTGTTTGTTTGTTTATTTATTTATTTGGTACCAGGGCAAGTGTTTGAATGAGTGATTTCTTTCCAGTACTTGTGGTACTGGAATCTACCGTATATGAGTGGGGGATTAATGAGCCACAACTGTGGCCTATTTTGTTTCCACACCCACTTTTTGCTGTGGAAATGCCTGGTCTTGCTCTGGGCGTGGTGCCTACCTTAGGCTGTATTCACTTCCGCAGCTCCTGGAGTTTGTGCCCTTCAGGGAACCCTAAGTCACTGCTCTCTCAGACTGGCATTATGGGCTGTGGGCTTGTGAGGTGCCCTCCTTGCTCTAGAGGCCCTTCTGGCTGTGCATCCCAGGATGTGTCACCTGGTGAAGCCAAGACCTATCTATCCCTGATCTTGTTGGCTGAGAGGAAAAGCAGATTCCTGAGCTCTGTGCTGAAGTAGGCAGTAAGGGTATCCAAGCGGTCTGCTTAGTTTATTGTTAGCTCTTTCAGACCCAGCCCTCTCAGAAAACCACATGAGTGGCCTGACTTCTTACTACACAGAATAGGACCATGTTCTTTACAACCTGAACTTGCAAGCACTTAACTTCTTGGATCTGCCACTAGCTGACCTCTTCTCTCTATGTCTCCTGTGGCCATCTCCTGCCCATTCACTGTGATAGGGTGATCTCAGAGACCCAGAGGTGTAGTTCTGTGAGTTCTGATTGCCAGAGTAGCTAGTAGCTCAGTCTTAAATAATAAATACCTTCCCAAAATGGCTTCTGATTATATGACTCCCCAGATGCTACAGGTGGATTTCATCTCCAGCTCTAGCTTTGCCATGTGGAAAGAGTCACTTTCAGAGCAGAACCCCATGCTGTATTTGCAGCTTACCGTCACCTGGTCTTTTCTTGGGGATAACACTGCCTGTCCTTTGTTTCTCCCTGGAGCTTCCTACCTTCTCTGGGTTTACTTTGTGTTTGTGGAAACAGTGTCACCAGTCAGGGTCTGGGGGTCCCTGAAGCTGTAATAAAGAACTTTACCCACCCTTTTGTAGAATAAGTTCGTGAGTTTTCTGACTCATGTTGCAGAAAAATGTTTTCAGGACATGTCAGTAAGAAGCAGGAGAAAGGTTTATTAGAGATATAGGATGCACTCAAGAGCAGTATGGGTGCTCAGAGAATGAGGCACACTGTATTATAGTTGAGACCTGAGAATCTGTTTTGTGTTTGGGGTGGTGAAAATCTGCGTAGTTTCATAATCTGTAGTCTTAGTCTTGTCTGGTGGATGGGAGAGGATAACACATGTGTAATGCTGTAATGGTCCATTCATGTAGGACATAAAAAGGTGGCCTATTCACAGGTGAGAAGAGGACCTTTTGTGAGTAAAAAGGGAATGGGCAAGTCCATTTCTAGGTGAAAAGGAGTTGCCCAGGTTTACTGTGTTTTGGGGGAAGAGAAAAGAAAACCACACCACAGCTTGTGTCCTAACGCTAAAGTTCTTTTTAAAAGTACGATTTTTAGAGTACTGATTTCCTGGTCTTCATTCTGCCTAGTTTTTACTTTTTCTGTCCTGCCACAAGACCTCCTCCCTGGCAGCGAGGGTTAGTGTTCCAGATTGTTTCATTGTTTTCTCTGCATTGTCTTTAACTTTTCCAGTTTCTCTGTGGATTTTTAGTTGTTGCATTGTCTTTTTCTTGATTCCTGGAACTCTACCTCTCTTTCTCCAGGTGTTTATATTACAGGTACCAGAGGGACTGTATCTTGTTGTTGGTTTTTACTCTGCCATTTTAATCTCTTGGTAAGAGCATTTAAAGTCTGTTTTCATGGGTTGGGCTGTAACTCAGTGGTAGAGTACTTTTCTAGTATTTGCAAGGTCCTAGGGTCTGTTCCTAACACCATCCCCCCAATTTTTTCTTAGCAACTTTCAAAAAATGCAAAATATTATTATTTATTATTATTATTAACTATAGTTACCATGCTGTGCAGTGTATCTCTGAACTTACTTCTCATGTCTAACTGGAACTTTGTCCCTTTGGCTAACGTCTCCCCACTTTCCTGACACTCAGCCCCTGGTATCTACTATTCTCCACTTTTATAGTTTGATTTTTTTTTTCATACCACATGCAAATGAGATCATGTGTCTGGCTTGTTTCACTTAGCGTGATGTTCTCCAGGCACATCTGTGGTATTGCAAATGGTAGAATTTCCTTCTTATTCATGGGTAAATGGTATTTCATGGTGTATATCTACCACATTTTCTGTACCTGTTTATCTGTCGGTTGATTCTTAGGTTGATTCTGTATTGTGACCATCGTGAATAATGCTCTGGTGAACATGGGAATGCAGGTATGTATTTGATATGAGTTTTCATTTCCTTTGCATATACAGTATACCTAGTGGTACGATTGCTGGATCATATGGAAGTCATATTTTTTAATTACCAGGATTAAACTTTTGATCTCATGCATACTAAGTAAATGTTCTACATTTTCTCCTTTAATTTGCTAATGTGATGAAGTGTGCACAGAAACACAGCATGCTAAGTGGTTGAACCTGGCTGGGATTCCAGGTATAATCCAACTTGGATCTTGTGTCTTAAACTTTGTCTCTGTCATTAGGTTGGTTTATGTAAGATGCTTGTATCTCTGTTATTAATAAGAGTGACTGATAGTCCCCCTCCCCCAATTTGGTATAGTTTTTGTTGGATTTTAATCCTAATTTATAGAAATAGGAATTTGTGCATGTTTTATGTTTTTGATTTTTCTACCCTCGGGCTTCTAAACATATTTATAAAGTTGTCATCTGCGTCTTGAATTTTCTCTGTTGAATGACTTTTTTTTTATGGTTATAGGAGTTTGTTTGTTGTCTATCACTTTGTCAGTTTTGGTCAGTTGTGCTTTTCTAGAAATTTATCTTTTTTAATCTAATTAAAACTTTAGTAGCCTAACATTCTTTAAAGTTTCCTCTCTTCTGAGTGTGTCTGTAGCTTCCCCTTTTGGCATTTTTCATGGTGGTTATCTGTGCCTTTTTCTCCTTGCTTGCTAGACTTATAACAGGCTGCATTCTCTAGGTGGCTGTTGATCCAAGAGTCAAAATTGCTCAAGGGTGGGAGATGTGAAAAAAAATCTTGCTCTGTGAGTAAAGCATAGATACACTGTGTCTCTGTTTGTGCACTGTAGGAAAACATTAATTAGTAGGGTGACAAGGTTGAAAGACCCTACACTAGAGGTTAGCCTTTTCCTGAGAACCATCTGTGGCTTTGTTAATATTCTCTCTCATTGGTTTGGTTTTTTTGCTTAATCAGTTTCTAATTTTTTTACCTTCTGATTCTTTTCTTTGAGTTTATCTTCTTATGATGCTGTTGACTAATTTTTAGCTTTTCTTATATTTGTGTTTATGACTATGCTTTTCCTTTCCTTTCCCGTCCAGTTTTGCTTTGTTCCACGAGGTTTTATTTGTCCATCTGTATACCGTGGAAAAGCCCTGAAACTCAAACTATAGCTGCAAGTGACAGAGAGTGCCCTGGACTAAATGCTGGGAGGCTTGCAGAGGAGCGTGGTAAGGGGTGTGTTGTCTATCCTCTGTGGGTTTGAGCAGGGGTGTTGCAGTCTGACTTATGTTGCAGAGGTAGAGAATGGGTTGCAGGGGCAGAAGAGGAAGGAAGAAGCACATTCAGAGTCTGCCCTTGAAGTGCAAAAGGTGCTGGCTGGGATCTTGCTGTGGGAGAGGGACTAGAGCAAGAGTCGTGAGCCACTCACTGAATGTCACATGCAGGCCACTAGTTCTCAGTAAACATAGCTTTGTAATTTTCATTTCTCTTGATTACTTGGTGTCTTATGAAACAGATTTATTTGGATGGTGTCCTGAGAACATTGACTCTTAAGTATTTCTTCAATGCTTGTCATAAACACAAAGTTTGGTGCAGAGGTTTTTGCATTCATATATGTTCATTGTATCTAGTTCTCCAAGTCTCTTCACCGACACCTGGGATTTTTAGTACTCTTTGGGCCCTGTAAGATAGTTTCTTTTTTCATATTGGCATTGGCATTGATGGTACACAAGCAGCAATTAAAAAGATGTGAACATCTCTAAACCACCTTACTGTGTGTGTTCTTCATAGCTTCACACGTGCAATGAAAATGAGTTGTTAACTCTTGACTATTTATTTATTCATTGTGGTATGGAATTGAACCCAGAGTCTTCACAGTGACTTATGTCTGCAGCCCTTTTTATTTTTTATTTTGAGACAGGCTGGGCTCAAACCTGTGATCTTTCTGCCTCAGCTTCTGAGAGTGTTGGAATTACAGGCTTGTGCTACTGTGCCTGGCATAATCTCACATTTTGTATGCGACTTTTTAAGGTGTCTGTATACCTGTGCCACATATTAATCTCATAGTTGTTCAAGGACAGGCCCTGTGCAGTTGCTCCTGGAGTTCTTTTCCCTTGGAATACTACTTTTCCTTGAAAGAATGACCGATGGAATTTTCTTTTAAAAATGAGCCTGTCAGGGGCGTGGGGGCGGGGAAAAAAATGAGCCTGTCATTTTAAGGAAGATATTTGGTGGTATTTGTTGGCAGTGATAAAATCTGAGCATCCAAGTGAAAATCAAAATTTTGAAAAACTTGTATCTGTCCCTGAGAAGTTCTCTGCTCCCAACACCTGCAGCCTTTTCTGATGAGACATTGATGAGTGTGCTTGTCGTTGTAGATGGATGTAGCATCAACATTCGGCATCACTGTGTACCTTGATGAGCCAGTCTTTTCCAAGGGACCAGTGCATGATGCTATGGAAAGTCAGGCAGCCCAATGGGTGTGGTGGCAGGTACCTGTAATCCCACTGCTCGAGAGGCTGTGGCACAATTGCCACACGTTCAAGGCCAGCCTGGACTACTTCAACAGTTCAAGGCCAGTGACATCCTGTCTCAAAACAAACAAACAAACAAACAAACAAATCATCTAGCCTGTTATGGTGGCACAGACCTATAATCCCAGCACTCTGGGAGATTTAGGAGGAGGATCACAAGTTCTAGCCTAACCTAAGCAATTTAACAGGACCCTGTCTCAAAGTAAAAAATTAAAAAGAACTTGAGAAGTAGTTCAGTGCAAAGGACCTGGCTTTAATTTCTCCTACTGTGAAAACAAACAAGCATACAAAGTATGGTAAAAGAGCCAAGTGTAGTGCAAGTTATTCTGGCACTTGGAAGGCTGAGGCAGGATGATTGCCATGAGTTCAAGGCCAGCCTGAACTATGTATTAAGACCTTGTCCAAGAAAAAAAAGAAACTACCACTGTTGAGTTTTGATGTAGTATCAAAAAAATATTGACAGATACTTGAAAAGACTACATGTAAAAATGCAACTACATGTGTGGGGCTGAATTTTCTTCAACTGAAACAATAGGTTGAACACAAGCACAACTATGAGAATCCTGATGACTTCTATTAAGCCGGGCAGTAAAGAGATTTGCAAAAATTTGCAAAAAAATAGCCATTCTTCTCATTATATTTTTCCTGGAAAGATTTCTCTAAAAATAAAAATGGCGTGTTAATATGTAACAGTTTTTTTATTGTTAATTTAAATGAATTCATGAAAATTTAAAAACCCCACTTTTTAATGTTTAAAATGGTGAATAGTGGTAATTAGCAAAAACTTTTAGAGATCCTCCAAAATTGTGAGGAGTATAAAGGGGTCTTGAGACTGAAAAGTTTGAGAATTGCTGGTTTGTAAAGAAAGTATTTAATAATCTCATAGTTCTTTGTAAACTTTTGCTTTTTTGGTGTGACAGCATTTCTGCAATCAAAGGCAGATGCCTTTTGTGCTAGTGTTCTTGGGCTATAGTGTTTGCAGGACATGCTTGCTTTGGGGCAGAATCATGGCCTTCACCCAGGAAATCACAGGGGAGCAGCACCATGGTAGCAGTTTCCTTCTGTTCAAATCAGAAACTCATAGGGCTTCTCTGTGTGAAAGACGAGCTGTCAGTGGACTGTGAGTACTGCACAGGAATAAAGCCTTTAAGTATCAGCAGAGAGAACCAGCCGTTACTGACAATTGAACGTTTTAATTAAAAATATCCATCACCCAGTGGCTCTTCCTTTCTTTTATTTCTCAAGTGTGACAAATGCTAATAAACGGTGGTTGCACTATGGTTCTATTGCCTGTTGGTGAGTGGGGCTTCTCCCCTGTGACAAATATCCCTTTTTTATTTTGGCTTATGTATATTTCAGAAGTTATAGTTAGGCACTTATGAGAATCCTCAGCAAGTGCTCAGGAAATTTTAGGCTGTTGAATGTGCCTAAGAAGAAGAGAGCTAGAGGTGGGGAGGAAGCAGAAGGAGAACAGGGAGGAGGAAGGGAAGTGGGGCACAGAGGAAGTAGGCAACCAGCGTGTGCATCACTAGTCACCTTTCTGCTCACTTTGATTGTACCTGGATTAGCTGGCGGATATACTGTCTGGTTGTGTGGGAAGCACCTGTTTGTTAGAAGCGCTCAGTTCCATACTACAGTCCATACAATCCATGGGAATCTTCTTCAAGGGCATAGCAAACACCCCCCCCCACACACGTATTTTATTGGAATAGACCAAAGGCTTGAATGTAATGATTTCTTGTTTTTCTCCTGTTTGTATGTTTGTTTTATTTTGTTTTGTTTTTTAATGAAGTAAGATAGAAGTTGGGTTTGGCTTTTTGGCTTTTACAGTCATTGTAGCTTAAAAGTTACTCAGGTTAGAGTGGGAATGCTGGACTTAAATATATTTTTATGCCTATTAAGTGGACTGGTTTTTAGTGTTTCTGCTGTAGTGTAGCAGTGGAGGCATAGATGGATATTCTGACTGTGCAGAAAGAAGTTGACCTTTATACTAGCCTCCAACCTTTTTTGCAAACATCCAATTTATTTGGTAGAAATAAAGCTGAAGCCCCACAAGTAGAAGTTTAAACCTGAGTTGAACCTCAGAGTACCTGTCTGTTCCTAATTACACTAATTCCTAACAGACTAGTACCTGTCTGTTCCTAATTACAATTACATTGTTTCTGGGGTCTGCTAGCTTGGAGGATTGGACAGCAGCACCTGGGCAGAGTGTTTTTTTCCAAGTGTGAGCAATGTCTTTGCTTTTAAAGGTGATGGGTATAGTTTCGGTTTCTGCACCCTAACCAATGCTACTTTGATTTTTCTTACAAGAGTTCATATATTATATATATATATATATATATATATATATATATAGAGAGAGAGAGAGAGAGAGAGAGAGAGAGAGAGAGAGAGAAAGAGAAAGAGGTCCCCTCTACCCTCCTTGATTCTTACATGGGCTCTCTGGCTGTATCTAGGAACCTACTAATACACAAACTGATTAACAAATCAAGTATAAAAGTTTTATTAATTTAACATGTATACAGAGATCTTTGTAAGAGTAAAGTCAAACAAAGTGAATGAGGTGTGATGCTTATGTAATTTTTAGATAGAGAAAAATAAATCTGTGAAGGAATGACAGGAAAAGTGGCTCTCTAGACTAGGGGAGTGAAATGCTGGACATGGGGCTCATGCCTGTAATCCCAGCGCTTGGGAGGCTGGAGCAGGAGGACTGCCAAGAGAGAGTTTGAGGCCAACCTGGGCTGCACAGTGAGTTCAAGGCAGTCTGAACGGTGTGGTGAGTGTCTCTCTCAAACAAACCAAACCAGCCAACCAAACAAACATTGACTAAGGCAGTAAAATTCTAGGGATGTTCCTAAGAGGTATATAGAGGCAATGTAGGGGTTCGTGGAGGTAAGGGCTGCTTCACAATTTTGTTAATTTGGGTTTACAGCAGCCCAACTACCAGTTGCTGGTGATGTGGATTCTTTTTTAGTGTTGGTGTGAGGAGGACACTGCTCCCCAGAGGATCTTTATGGCTCGCTGCTCAGAGGCAAGGTCAGACCCTTGCAATCACCATGTAGCTTCTCTTTGAAAGAATCTATAGACCGTGTGGCCTGTTTTAGCTGAGCACCCTCGCCACTGGCCAGCTTCCCTGTGTTTGGCGTGCAATGTAGAGATCATGCTGTGGACTTGGTATAGTGTAAGGGAAATATTTTTCTGTCTTTTGGACTGATAACAAATTCAAGTCTCAGTAACTTTTCTGTTACTATAGTTTTCTTTTTATTATCATGTGAAATCAAAGGTCTGGGAGATGAGCTTGTTTGTTCCTGCTAGGCTGGGAGTGGACGTGCTTTGAAGAAAGCACCCTGAACTCCAGGGTCAGTGCATGTGGGGTAGCTGTATTGTTTACATTTTCTGTCATTAATATTTACATTTTAGTTTAAAGAGACGGGTTTATTCCTGCCATGTTCTCATCCTCACATTTTCCTACTTGGGATTGGAACCGGTAAATAGGGAATTGACCTATCCACACCTTGCAAGTGTTCAAAGCATGAGTAAAAAGAAGAGTGTTTATCTTTTCAGTTAAATCTTTTATAATATTCTGTTCTTGAATTTTCCGGCTTATTCTAATTCTTCAAAGGCTGGCAGATACTGTTAATCTCTAGTTTTTGGTTTCAAGTGTTTTCCTTAACAGCCTGAGTATTGTGGGCCTCGGCAGGTGTGTGATTTGCAGGGTCGTGGTGGTGATGGTACCATCAGGAGCAGTCCGCTGTGATAAGGATTCCCTTCTCAGATTGTGTGGCTTTTTCCTTTTATTCTTTTATCCTCGATGATGGTGTTGGTATTTAGGAAATTCCATTTAGAAAGCATTTTGGAGAAAAGCCCCTGCAGTTTTAATCCTGATGGTGTTGATGCCTTTGTCTCGTATTAAATGGACTTAAACTGAGGTTGGCCTGGGAGTGGTGGAGTGCAGCAGGACTTGGCCCATATCATAGGTTTACCAAAGCAAAATGCAATTTACTCTTCAAAGATTAAGGTTTTAGTAGCAGTTGTTTTTAGGCCTGGAGGCTTTCCTATTCTTGGCTCTGGAGAGGCAGTGCTGGGCAGTCATTCATTCAACAGATGTTTATCCAGCACTTATGGCTGTTTGACACCAGAAGAGGTTTGCAAGAAGGTTAAAACATGGCCTCATACTCTGGCAATCCATCTGTAGGACTGACAGATCTTCAGAAGTGAGCAGAAGGCAGTCAGGCTGTTGTAAAGAGATGGCAGAACATGCAGTGTAGACATTAAAACCAAGACATTTGGCAAGAGGAGAAATACAAAATGCTTTTTAGAGGGCATGGAACTTCAGCTGGGACCTGAGGAGGCTCAGAGGAAGGGGAAGAGGATTCTGGTACGGGCAGAACAGTCATCACATGGCTGAGAGCAGTTGGAGTGTGACTTTTTCACCAGGCTAGGTGAGGGTCCGATGGCTGGGGCAGGGGTTGGTGAAAGTTGTTTCCTAAAGATTCATCTGCCTAGTATATGTATATAAGGAAGTGGAATCAGTAGATTTCATTGGTCAAAGCATGCCAGATCAAGATGGTGCCATTTGACATAGAAGACTCAAAATGGAAGTAAAGCTAAAGACACTAAAGGAGAGAGGCATTTAGAAAAGAAGTGAAAGGTTTTGACACTGAATTAGCAGAAGTGTTGGGTTATGGGGAGCTCAAGCTAGTGAATGTTTTAAATATTTTTGAAGGCAATGCATGGAGGAAGGAAAAATAAAGTCAGATTTTTGGGTCAAACTCACTTTTTGTATAGTATTCTTTACCGAGAAAGTGATTTCTTCCACATTTTGGGTTTGTGCTTCCTTTGTGTGGAGCAGTGAGTGGGGCACTGGAAGTGATGAGGCTGCTGGAGTAACAGGAGGGACCCAAGAAAGCCACTCAGAACAGTAATCCATCATGTTTGAAAAGTTTGCATTCTTGTTGACTTTGAACTTTGTTTAGAAGATGTTCTCTTTGAATAATTAATAAAAAATGAGTCATATAATGTGTAGATCTACTTACAGTGAAATTCTTTTGGTTTAAGTGTGAGTTTACAAGTGAAAAATGAGGCAACAGAAAATAATCCAAATGCTACTTTTAGCAGATTGTATTGTGTTCATAGCCACACCAAGACTCTTCTCAATATGCGCGTTGATATTTCTCCTGTTGATCTCTGTTCCCTTTCAGTCTGAGCCCAAGTAACCATGGGCCAGGCCATAAAAGGCCTCTCTAGACTTGCCAAGGCACAGGACACATGGTGTGGCCACAGAAAGGTGAGCGACTTGCTGATGCTTCCAGCCTTGTGGACACTCATTATAGACTTTTGTCTTCTTGTTAAGGCTGCTGGACAAATGGCACAGAGATAGCGTCTTCTCTGGACCTTTTCTTCATTGTGTGTGTGTTTCCAAGCCCTTTTTATTATTACTTTTAAATTTTGAGACAGGGTCTCACTAAGTTTCCCATTGTGGCCTCAAACTTGTGATCTTTCTTCCTCAGCCTCTCAAGTGGTTGGGATTACAGTCGTGTACCACCACAATGGGCTTCTTTATTTCGATGTTTGAAACTTGGGGGCCTAGCAGAATGATTATCTTACCTTGCCTAGCAAGGGGATGCTTGCTGAACAACAAAGATAACTTGACTGTGCCTGGAAAGGTAGAAGCAAGTGCTGCCATAATGAAATCTGATGCTCACAGCATGGTTTTGGGACAGTGTATAAATAAGAGCTGAAGGCCTTAAAGAGAATATTCCTGGACACTTGAAGGGCCTTTTGGAAGCTCTGAGGCAGGGTGAATATATCAGGTTGGGGGTTGGCTCGTGATGTCTGTCTCCCTCCTACTTTGTAGCATCAGTGAGCACAGGAACAGAGGTGGCCCTCAGCAGTGTGGACTTGTCCTGTTGACTGCATCTTACCCAACCTTGGAAGGAAAGTAGAGAGCATGTTGCTTCTCGCTGGAGGAAAGGGGTCCTTATTAGGAGTGGTAGAAAATTTGGTATTATTGTTGCTATGGTGAAGTGGGAAATATGCAACATGTGCTTAATTAATTCTGTAATTTAGTTCAAGAGATATGCAGGCAGAAGATATGAAGTACCACCTGGTTTCTACTTGATGTAAAGAAAGAGGATTGATGGGCTAAAAAATGCAACTCATTCTCACTCTTTTCCAGGCATAGTATCTTCCAGTGAAGAATCAGCACAGGACAGAGTAGATCTAGGCTGGTTGTAGGATTGCTAGGTCCTCAGAGCTTCGATCTCAGTGTAATGGCAGCCTGTGCCACGGAGGGAAGCTTGTAGAGCCTACCCGGAGACAGGTGGCTCCCAGTTGCTAGAGGTTGTCCCTCCTGGCCTTCAAGGGAACAGAGATAGAAAAGGGCTCCTCTCTTCATGGGTGTGTCTAGTGCAATGGGTTATAAATTGATAAACATAAAGCTCACAGTGTTTTAAAGGAAATTATGTATCTGCTTGGACTGAGGGGAACAAAAACAATACAAGATGAAAAGAGGTCTTCAAGACCCTTAGTCTTCTAAGAGCAGGAAGTAGGCTGAGAAAACCACCCAGGTGCAAATGTGGGCTGCTTCTTAAGGAAAATGAGGACACAGCGCAGAGCCTGCGGTGCTGAGCCCCACAGTCCATGTGCCGGTGCGTGCGCCTGCCTAGAAGTGATTGTGGCTGACCCCATCCTTTATGGGGTATGTATGTGTCTAGGTCTGAGATCTTTAGATCCCAATAGGAAGAGCTGGGCTTGAGGAACTGCATGTTGTGGTGTGAAAGGCTTCTCACAACTGATATGAGGTGGTAGTCAGGTGGCCTTGGGGTGTTGAAGAGTTCCAGTGCATGGAATATGTGGGCAGACATGGAAGGGTACACTGTGGGAGGATTATTTTCCAGAGATGACCAGACCAGGGTGTCCTAGCCTGCACACTCCCATGTGGCTTTGAGAAGCAAGTCAGGCCGTGACTGGGTAGAAATGGTGTTTTGTGGCTTGGGGCTCAGGATGATAGGTGCCCCCTCTGCCTGGTTCTTTTGGAGTACTCATTCAGTTTTGGAACCTGACTACATGGTATGAGGTAGCTTAGACCAGTCCCACTGGGGTGCCTGTATGCAGAGGCCATGTGTTACTCCGGTTGACACAGGGTTGAGACAGCCACAGCTACTGTCAACTAGTGGCATAAGTATACAAGCAAAGAACCTTCTGGAAGGGTTCAGTGCCAGCAGCAGAGTCATCACTTGCCTTTGTGCCTTGTTAGCTGAGGCTGAGGTACTGTGGAGCACATGGGCTTCCCCTTCCATTCCCTTTGTGAATTCATGACCCGTTGACACTGAGAACAATGAAATGGATTGTTTTATATCACTGAGTTTTGGGCAGTTTATTGTGCAGCCGCAGCGTGTGGAACCTGCTTTGCCTTTGGCACCACAGCACTCTGCTGTGGTATGGAGATGGCACCAAGTGCTGAGCCAAGATGTGTTCCTCTCATTCGCTCCTTTGTTGCGAGGCTTTGCCAGCAGCTCACCCCATGTTCTGCTGCCACGGCAGAGCAGTGCTGTTTCCTGGGCCATCTGCTTCATGGCCATCCTGTGTGCATACCTTGCACTACTCCTCTTCACATTTGTGTCTGAGGCTCTCTGATGCGTGGTGAAAAGCAGGAACTGCTGAGAAACTTGAGTTTACCACCTGCCTCCCTCATTGTACAGTTTGTGTCTTGAAAACATCTCATTCAGTAAGGATAGCCTCATTTTTACCTATACAGTCTGATCTGTGGACTTTGTGTTATCCTTTTTTTTTTTCTTTTCTTGTCTTTTTGAGACAGGGTTTACTATGTAGTTCAGCATGGCCTTGAATGCACTATGTAGCCCAGGCTGGCCTTGAACCTGCAGCAATCCTCCTGCCTCAGCATCCTGAGTGCTGGGATTATAGGGATGTGCCACCATACCTGGCCAAATCTATGGACTTTGTTGAGTAAAATCAAAAATAATTTAAAATCTAACTTATCTTATTGTCAAGCCAAGAAACCTATCAACAAACTCTTAATGAGAGCTCTGGATAAGAAGTTTGGCGTAGGTAGTTATCCAAGAGCTTCGGATCTAGTAGAAGGTGCAGTTTATAATTGAGTACTGACACGTGCTAAATATCAGGGGCTAGAGAAGGGGTACATTCTGACACAGCACTATTTATAGGGCAGCTTATCATTGGTGGGGGTTTGTATATCTTTGGAAGGATTAAAGGGATGATGGAGAGAAAGTTGGTTATTGTTTGGGTGACCCTGCTTTTATGGGTCATTTGGAGGATGCATGGAACTCAGCAAATAGTACTCACAGCCCAGAGAACAGGGGTTTGGACTGAGGCCTGCAGGAAGCCATCCATGAGCTTCCGAGGGTCTCTCCTGCTGGCACTGCATGGAAAAGGCGTGATTTTCCCTGGGAATGACTTATGACAGTGCATGTGGCAAATTGAAGAGGCTCCTAGACTTAGCCCTAGTGTTTTTGTTAAATGCTTGTCACGTGGGCATCTTCTGCCTGGGTAGTACCAGAAGTCAAGGCACCCAAAGTTTGTGTGAATTGTTTGTATAAACAATTGAGGCCCTGCAAACCACTTATCCTTAAAATGGTGGGAACTACCCAGAAGTCCTCCTTCCAGACCCCAGCCAAGGACCGAGCCTGTGAGCAGCCTTTACAGGGGATGAGTTAGGCCTCCATGATAGCTCTTCTTGGCATAGGTGCTGATTTACCTTTCCTTTTGAATTGATTTCACTAACACAGAGAACAAAAGAGTTTTTAAAAAAGCGAACATCAGCATATATATCACCACTCGCAGCCAGCCATTTTCAACTAGTCGGCAAGGAGAAGTAGTAGATATGTTGGGAGAAGAAAAGACTTATTTCTTCAGAATTTTATATTAAGTATTGGTTGGAAACTGACCTTTCCTAGGGTTATGTTCTGTGCAGATACTAAGTGCTGGCACAGAGTTGCTTTTTTGAGAACGTCAATGAATTATAATTAAATATTAAGTACTTATGAAATATATTTGCATTACAAAAGTGGTTAAAGTAATTTTCTCAGTCTTCATAAATTTAGATAATATCATTAAAGAAAATAATGAGCTAGTCTTTGGATGAAAGAGGCAAAGAATGAGAAAATTATCCCGGGGCAGAGTTGCTAATGTGCTTGCTATTTTTCCTGTTATTCCAGAAAGTGAAATCCTGCGGTGTGGCCACCTGTGCCCGTGTGCACATGGCAAACGCAAACATCTGTATACCTGACAGTGTGGGAGGGAGGGTCGGCTCTCAAGCTGTCCTGTGCAGGACCAGAGGGCTTTCAGGTCTGCTTCTGAGCACAGTGGGTCTGCTTTTGGTGTGAGGGCTAGGAGAGACACGAATTGAATAGGCTTTTGTAATGCTTTTGTTTTCTTTTTTGTACCAGGGATTGAACTCACAACTTCACGCTTGCCAAGCAGGTGCTTATGCCACTGAGCTAAATCCCCAGCCTAGGCTTTTAAAAAAACAGATTTGAAAACTGGCTATGGGGGTGCATCCCTATATTGCTAGCATTCTAGGAGGCTGAGGCAGGAGGATTGCAACCTTAAGACCAGTCTGAGCAACAGTGATTTAGTGAGACCTTGTCTCAAAATAAAAAAATAGAAAAGGGCTAGGGATATAGCTGAAGGCAAAGACCCTAGATTCAGTCTCCATTCTCTCTCTCTGTCTCTGTCTCTGTCTCTGTCTCTGTCTCTCTCTGTCTCTCTCTCTCTATTTGAGTGAAATGTTGCTGAGAATGCTTAACACAATCCATGTCTTGTGGCATGTCTCACCAATGTTGTCATATGCTCTGAGGCTGGGCAAGGGGTTTACAGCTCAAGATTTAAGTTTTCAGTTAGGCAAGGAAGAGAGAGACTAAATACTTTTCTGTTTTAGATTAAACTTTTTATTTTAAGATAATTGTAGATTCATGCGCATTTTAATGAATAATGGAGACCCCTTGTACTTTCTTCCGGTTTCTCTCAGTGGTCACATCGTGCAGACTGTGCTGTGGCATCACAGCCTGGGATGCTGACGTTGAACTGGAGTGTTTCCACAGCAGAATCCCTCCCTACCCTTTCTCCCTAACCCCCTGGCAACCACAGACAGTTCTGTTTCTGTAGTTTTGTCATTTCAAGAGTGTTCTGAAAATGGATCCACATAGTATATTACTTTTGGGGACTGGCTTTTTTTCAGCCAGCATAATTCTCTGGAGACTCATCCAAATCGTTGCTTGTCTCAGTTGTTTGTTCCATTTTATTTCTGTGGTGGATGGACCGTGGTTGTCTAACCATTCACTCATTGAAGGACATCTGGGATGGCTCTGTTATGAATCAGGTTTCTGTGAACATTTATGTACAGGTTTTTTCCTGAACACGAGTTTTCATTTTTCTGAGAATGAGCACCCAGGAGTGCAATTGCTGGATCGTGTAGTTGCATGTTTATTTTTCTGAGAATCTGCCAGACTGTTTTTCAGAGCAGCTGTACTTTTGTGTGTCTGTGGTGTTTTCTCTCAGCATAGAGCCTGGCTTTTCATGGAATTGAGTTGGAGGTGTATAGATTCTTCAAGGCTCTCAGGTTTGCCAGAATTCTCCCCAAAGAGGTCATTACTGTTGGTGCCTCATGTCTAGGAGAGCTGGAGGGTCCTGTTTACCCACAGCCTTGCAAATATTAGCCATGATAAAGACTTGAAGGTTTCTCCAGTCTTGGGATGTGAAAGGCCATCTCATTCATGTTTTCCTGAGGAAGAGTGAACTCAGCTGGATTTTCATGTGTATGATGGCAATTTGATTTTTTTGTTTTGGAAATTGCCTGTTCATTGTTTTCTACTGATTTTGATTTTTTTCTTAGTTTCTTCCCCCGCCTTCTTTTAAAGACAGAATCATTGCTAATAACTTCAGTATATATATGATGCACATTTTTCCAAACTGCATGCAGCATATGTATTGTATGCTTTAGTTTTATGCAAAACTTTAGATTTCACTGTGGCCAATTTTATTATCTTTTGTGTAGCAAGTACACTGCTTTCAGAAAGCTGGTTAGGTGGGGTACTCTGGTCTCAGGCTCTCAGAATTCTTTATTGTGAGCAGAATAGAACATGAAGGGCATTTTGGAAACTATGCTTTGTCTAGGAATTGCAGTAAATGTTCTACATTTAATAGTCTTCCTTCAGGGGAAGGTGAGTTTCCAGGAGGACGATACTGGCTATCATGACTGCCAGTGGCTGGAAGCTTCCAGATAAAGCTCAATTAGTGTTTAAGCCGTAAATCAGTAGTGATGTGTTTTAAGGAGGTGTATGGTTAATTTTTTGAATGCGTGTTCTCATAAGCCATAGGTACTAGTAGACTTTTAAAGGATGAAATTGGTACCTTAGTGACACATCGTTAGTGAAGAGCATAGCTCGCCTAGAGCATGTTCTGTTGCTGCACTGACCTGTGACTTGGAAGGGAGCCCTCCAGTAAGGTGCCACACCTCACCCAGGATGATTGGGGTTGCGAAGGTGCCAGGGCAAGGTATTTGGGGAGAGAATGGGGCTTCCTCAACTGGGACTTTCGGACTAATGCTCATACACGTGCTTTTCTCCTCATTTGCTTACTATACTCTTCATTTTCCTCTGTGTCTTCTTCCACTGTATGTTGATTTTTAGTTCACCACCACCTCTCTGCCATCTCTGCCTTCTCTTCTGGTCTGTCATCCTGGTTCCAACTCCTCCTTCTCCCACTTTCCTCTTCCCCACCCCCTCAACGTCCATCCCATTTCTTCTTCCTCCTCTTGTTTGCTCAATTTTATCATATTCATATGTTATACACTCAGCCAAACAAAATGTGAACTATTTTACTTCATGTCTTGGCTTGTGCAGGAAAAGCTCAATTGTGAACATAGCAATAGTGTAGGCAGAAAACTTTTCTGAATTTTGTCCATGTAATGTGTTACCTTTCCATCATTGTCATTAAAGTGAGCAAGTTGTAAGTAGGAAGGATACAGGGGGCTTTGTGTACGTGACTAGTAGTTAGGACACGGTGAGGGATGGTGCTGCTTGCCATCTCAGGGCAGTCATGGTGCCAGGAGGGAGTGTATTCACTTGCTCTGTGTGGAAGGCTTCTGGACGGGTCGGGGTTGAAGCTGGTAGTGAGACTTCTGGTTGAGAGGAGTGTGGAGGGGTCTCCCAGGCAGCGGTGAGTATGTAGGACTCTTGATGTGCCCTTCACTGGAGCCTAAGTGTGATTTCTGCAGGGGAACTCTGAGAAAGAAGGTGACGGAAGCAGCGCTTCCACTGACTTGTTAGTGCTCCTCTCCTGGAGCAGAGAGCCTGGAGAGCACACTGTTAGCAGGCCCTGTCTCGCTACCTGTTAGTTTAGCAAGAGCCTTTGAATATTGGTGGCCCCTGGTTTAACTGGGTTGGAGAGTGCTGCAGATTGCATGTGCACTCTGTTGAGGGTAATGGTTTTAGAACTGTCCTTTCTTGGAAATGAAAGTGCTTTTTATTTCCTTGAAACTAGTTTCAGACAACAGAGTGGATTTTACTTGGATTCATGCTATTTTGTTTTTGTGGATTGTTTCCCAGTCTTCTGAAAAATGTTTTTACAACTGAAGAGTTGAAAGAACAGTGCTATGAATACCTCCCAACTTCTTCTTAGACCCGAGAGTTGTGTACATTTTGCCCAATTTTCTCTTTCTCTTTTATGTTGTTTGGTTTTGAATCATGTGAAAGTCTGTAGTGTGCACTCCGATTTTCTCTCCGCATTATCTGTGCATCTGCTAGGAATAAAGCCATCCTTTGCCTGTGGGGCTGTGCTACCAGCATTGCTCACGGGAAAACTGGCAGTACTTCCATAGCACCACTCACATCTAGTCTCTCTTCAAGTATCCTAGCTGCACTAATAATATTTTCTATAGCTTTGTTTAAAAAAAGAAGCGAAACTTCTTTTTAGTCTTTTCTAAATTGAGAACTTGCTTTTTAAGTGACATTTACTTCTTTTTTTTTTGTACCAGGGATCGAACTCAGAACTTGCACTTGCCAAGCAGGCATTGGTGCCACTTAGCTAAACCCGTGCCTCTTTCTTTCTTTCTTTCTTTCTTTCTTTCTTTCTTTCTTTCTTCCTTCCTTCCTTCCTTCCTTCCTTCCTTCCTTCCCTTTCCTTTCCTTTCCTTTCCTTTCCTTTCCTTTCTTCCCTTTCCTTTCTTTCCTTTCTTCCCTTTCTTTCCTTTCTTTCCTTTCTTTCTTTCGACGTTTACTTCTTAAAGGAGAGTCCAGGATGGTTGTGCTGGGGAATGTCCCGGTTAGGTTTGTTGAGGGTTTCTCCACAATGTCATTTGACTTGTTTCTTTGTTTCCTGGCTGTCTTACTTTTCTCTCATTGCTGAGACGAAACACCCGACACCCAAAGTTAAAAGAGGAAAGGTTTATGTAGCTCACAGTTTGTGGAGGTTTCAGTCCATAATTAGCTGGCTCTAAGGCAGGGTGGCATATGGCAGAGGGGAAACAGTTCATGATGGTGGAAGATACCAAAAGCAACAATGGAGAAAGAGGAGACAAGTTTCTTTCTGTCTCTTATATTATTTGTAGGATATCCATCCTAGCACTGGTGTTGTACTCACACCATCATTGAACTGTGAATTAATCACAAATTGTAGATTCAGCTACCTTTGAAAAGCTCCCCACCCTCCATGACTACATGAGACTTTGAGGGGACATCTAGACGCAAACCATAACACTGCCTTTTCTGTAGATTGGGAATTCAGTTTGGAGGTATGATCAGACGAGGTTAAGCCTTTTTGGCAAGAATAGTCTGAAATGTTGCTGATTACTTCCTTTGCAACAGGAATAGATTAATTTTCAATTTAGAAGAGTTCATTATCATTCCAAAACATGGCAGTTTAAAATATTTTTAATTTTACTCAACTTTTACACTTAACTAATTGGGCATCTTGTTTGTTTAACTAGATGGTAGAGGTATCTGAAGCCATTCTGTCTTCCCAGCTTTCTCCTTGTGACTGTATTAATTCAGCTTTGCCTTACTCTAATGAAATATCTGAGGCAATTAACTTGCAAAGAGAAAAGGTTTATTTAACTCACCACTCTGGAGGTTCCCATCCAAGATCAAGCAACACTATGGCAGGGAGCATGGAGCCAAACACTTGTATCACAAGTCAAGAACAGAGAGAGGGAGGGAGGAAGAGAGAGAGAGAGAGTAAGAATGGGCTCTTGTAACTCCCAAGTGAGGGCACACCCCTTAGGTCTTACCTCTTGCAGACCTACAGCACTTCCCTGTGCCCCACCTTAATGAACAAGGCTTTAACACATGGACATTTGAGGGACATTCAGCATCCAAACCAGCAGTGACTGAAGTTTTGTTTGAAGCTTATGTTGTGTTATAGTACAAAGCAAAGTATCAGTACTTCCCTTTGAACTTTTAATTGAAACTGATTTAGAAATGTTAAGACCATAATATGAGTGGAAATTTCAAGGAGGAGTAGTATATGTGAGTATGAGTGTGTATGTACTTATACAAAGCATCTCAGAGGTCACTGTCCATTACCATCAGCACAGGGGCAGAGCTAGCAGTCTCCGTGGGGAATTCCCTCTACAATGTGTTCCCTCCTTGGCATGGAGGGTGGGCAGCCTTCTCATCACCCACTCCTCTCTGGGAATCTAGTCACTCTCTTCACTCTGTGTGGAGCATCCCTGCTGTGCCTCTGCTGCTGGCACTGCGCTGCTTATCACTTTCGGTGTGTCTGTGAATCCTCTCTGTTGATTCAAATATCTCTTCTTCTTGCAGTGTTCCCCAGTTCTGCCAGACAGTATTACTTTTGAGCCAGTTATGGGGGCTCTGTGGAACTTTGGCTGTTTCTGGAAGGAAGTCTACCATGTGTCTCCTTCCTTGAAATGGATGGGACAGCACCTTGTTCATCATGGTGTCTTCAGGACTGGTGCCCATCTTGATGTGGCCATAGGCATTCAGTGAAGACATTTGAAATGAGTACCCAGAATCTCTGTCTCTCGTGACTTGTCTTTTAATGTTTATATTTAATATGCAATAGCATTCATGTATAGACACTCCAGAGAGCTCGTATCTGGGCTGGGAGAGGTTGGTCAATGGGTGCTGTGTTATGGTTTGGTAGGAGCAGGGAGTTCCGTGCTGCTGCACACTAGAGGGACTACAGATGGTGAGTGTGTGCTGTATATTCCACGAAGAAGAGAGGAACTTGAGAGTCCTCACCATAAAAATGAACAGTGTTTGAAGAAGTGGGTAATGTTTACCCCAGTTTGAACAGCATGGAATAAGTGCTTATGTTGAAATAGCAAAAGTTACCTCATTAATATGCACAATTTTTTGTTTTTATGTCAGTTAGGAAATACTTTTGGGGAAGCAATACTGGGGTTTGAACCTAGGTCCTTCTTACCGAGTTACATCCTTAGTCCTTTTTAAATTTTTTATTTTGAGTCAAGATCCTACTAAGTTGCTTAGTTGCCCTGGCTAGACTTGAATTTATAGTCCTCCTACTTCAGCCTCCCAGAGTGCTAGGATTATAAGCATGTGGCACCATGTCCAGCAAGAAACAAATTTAATGATAATTTAAAAAAACTAATATGGATTCAGGAGTTCTCTATGGTCTAACATTGGGAAATAGTTTTGAGGTGGTGTGATTTTTGTGGACTATGTGACTGTGCAGAGGATAAAGTGTCCACCTTAGCCCTCTTCTGTGCACTAGCTGTGACTGCATGAATGGACCCCTGTCCTAGAACTCTGGAGGAACATGGGGTTTCTTCCTGGTGTTGTAGAAGGTCTCTTCCTTCCACAAATATCTGACACTCTCCCTGTCTGCGAGGGTCCCAGGTGCCAGAGGTCTGCAGACAAGCTAGGCCTGGTGGACCTGCCCATGGTTGGAGGGAGCCCGGCCCCAAGTAATACTCACCAGAGCTGCAGCCTGACAGCATGCTCAGGCTGCCTTGTGGGGACCGAGCAGTGGCCTCCCTGATGACAAGCTGCTGCCAGTGTTTCAGAGGCCCTACCTTATTCCTGCTTCCTTCTTGAAATGTTTCCTGAAGAATATCATTTTTGAAGTGGTTTTCTCTTTTGAAGAAAAGATAACCAGTCTAAACATCAAAAGATTCTTTTGAGGCTGCTTGGAATTTCTTTTAAAAATTTAATGTATCAAGAAAATATTTTTTTAAAAAAGCATTATTGTCGTGGCTCCTTCAGGAATATTTGATTCTTATGCTTGGTAGCCCTTTCAGAAAACCCTGAGCAAGGTGCAGGTCCTGTGTACAAATGAGGAACCGAGGTGTTGAATGTGGCCATTTGCATTCTGTGTGTCATGCATTTTTTCCACACTTTCTGAGATCAGACCAGATAGAGAAATGTTAAAAAAAAGAATGTTAGGGACTGTTAGAATTACAAGAATGTCAAGAAGAAAATATAGTGAAGAGCAGTTCTACCTCTCTACTCACATCTTAAAAATTGCAACCAAGGAAGGAATTGTGGCAGCTGATGAAATGTGCAGTCTGTGCCTGTTAAATTCTGGGCCACGGACTTGATTTTTAGATCCTGGTTTGCTGTTACTTTTGTTTTTTGTTTTGTTTTTTGCTTTTTTTGGTACCGGGGATCGAACTCATGACCTCGTGCTTGCCAGGCAGGCGCTTAAGCCACTGAGCTAAATCCTCGCCCCCCTAGTTTAGTGGTTGATAATCCCCAAAGGATATTCCTATGTGCTGTCGGCTTTATCCCCAGGACTTTATCCCCAGGACTTTGGAAGAAATTGAAATGTTAACCTTTTGTTATTTCTTGTTTATAATCCTTTTCACCTTTGGCCCTGTCCTGTGGTAATTTCTCACTTAGAATTCCTTGGAGTAGTTCAGTCATGGGAGAGCTTTCAGACATTTCTTTACTAAGGTAAGGTTTGCTAAGCCATCATTTTTATGTAGGTGGCAAAGCCATTCAGGGGAACAAACAAACAAACAGAAAAACAGAACCGTGAAAATCTACTCCAGCTAGATTAAGCAGAAGTTTGTCCAGGAATCTCTGTAGGACCCAAAAGCCAGGCCCTGAAGTTATGGTGCTGCGCTCCTGAGACATTGGGAGGAATTGGAGAAGCTGCTGCTGCCTCCCCAAGACCCAGTAGATAGATATTCACGCACTTGGGCCAGTGGCCTGGTGTGGAGGGCTCAGAATCTGATTCTTGGCCTTGCATCATGAGTTGCAAGGACCTATTCATGTGCAGCGCTTAATGAGGAGTCTAAAGACACAGTTGGTTTTGTTTCTACTGTATGGAGGTGGCCCAGATGTGGGAAGTGGTCATGTATGGCAGGTGTCAGAAGGATGATGAGCGTGACCGAAGCTGAGGTCTGCTGTGGTTCCCCTGCAGTGTCTTGGTGCATGGCATGTTACTGGGGTCAGCCATTTAAGAGCTTTATTTATCTGTCATTCATCTCTGATGCCCACTTACTGTACTGCTGTCAACCTGCTGTATTTGAAATAGGGCCCCTTCTCTTTCTTGTCCCTTTCTACTCTTGCCTCACCTAGCTTAGGCCTTCCTGCTTCACCTTAGTGGCCTCATGGCTAATTTTTCTTCCTCAGTTCTCTTCCTGGCCTTGCCATCAGTGCTCATTGTCTTCCCCAAGGCATCCATTTTGCCGTGTTTCTACTTGGCAGCTGTGGTGGGCAACTGGCCAGCTGCTGTGAGGAGCTTTGGCAGAATCCTTCCCATTCCTTCCACGTGAGTGCCAGGGGCTTGAGGATGGCTTCATAAGTTGTGTTGGCCCAGCCGGCAGGCTGGTGTGGAAACAGAGCAAAGCTCCCTTGGTTTCCAAGACTTTGTGTTGTAAAGTCCCATAAGCATGGGTCTTTAGCCCGTCTGGGGCTTTGCATCTCTGTTGCTTTCTTAGGATTACTGTCTTGAAACTTGCACTGTGGATGAAGAGGGAAAGGAAGTTTATTCTAATGAATGAGTCAGTCCCATGATGATGTTACTAATTTTATTTTAGGAGTAGTAAAGCTGCAGTTGAACATTTTGTCAAAAGTAATCTTGAAGCCTTGGAACCAATTGGAAAGGCTTATTCTCTTGAAACATATTTAACAGAGGGTTTTATCTTGTGTTCTGAGCTGGGAAGGAGTGGAGAAAATCTGTATTAGAGCCTTTGACTGTACTTGCTTTACCATGACCCACTGTTTGTTGACTGCAAGACTAGAGTTCTCAGGAATAAGTGACAACAGTATTTCATCTCTGAGAGTGCTGTCTGTGGCCTACGTGACAGTCCCCAAAGCTGTCTCAGCTCACTTGTTACTACAGATATGCATCTGAGCTCAGTGTGTATACATACACATGCTTGTGAGAAAAAGTCTTGAGTATGCTGCTAAAATCATTTTAATAACTCCTCCCTAGATGCTGGGGATTTAGTTCAGTGGCATAAGTGCCTGCCTGGCAAGCAGGAGATCATGAGTTCGATCCTCAATACCAAAAACAGTACCAAAAACTTTCTTCCCCAATACCAAAAACTTTTTTCTGCTTACAGAAGAAAGCTATATTTATAACAGGAACTTCAAAAAGTCATACATGAAAGGGCCATGTACAAAGAAGCAGAGGGCTCATCTACATTTTCCCCTCCCCAGAGATCCAAACCACTCCTGATATTTTGTTTTTATTTAGTGACCTTTGCATGACTCTGTTTGCACATTTGAATAATACAGATACAGTCTTTTACCTTTTCTTTACTCCATTTTGTTTGAACTGTCTCATGCCATTTAATGTTCTTTGAAAATGTCTTAACATCGTTTTTAAGACATAATTCATACAATACCGAGTCTGTCCATTTGCTTCCGGAGTTTACTGACTGAGTTGTGCACCCAGAATAGACTTTTGTTTATTTTGTTACTGGGGGTTGAATCCAGGGCCTCATACATGCTATACAAGCACTCTACCATGGGGCTGCTTTTTATGGCTGTCTAATTTTCTGTCATATAATGCTACATTTAACACATGCCCCGTAGTATGTCACATATGTCCTAAATGCCACATGTTTTTAATTAAGCCCCATAAGATGTTGTAAGAAAAGGGAAAGAAGGGCTTCCAAGTTACTTGCTTACACTCTTGAGTGTGGATCTGCAGCCATGGGGCTTTCAAGGTGGAGATGATTCATTCAAAGCCCTGGGGACACACTCATTAGGTCACAGATGTGGACCAGAGCTGACCATTTGTCATGAAGGAGCCACAAAAGTATATTTGGTATAGAAGTCATTTTATTTTATTTATGTTTGAGGTGGGGTTTTGCTATGTAGTTTAGACTGGCCTTGAGCTCACTATGTAGTCTAGGCTGGTCTTGAGCTCACTGTGACCCTCCAATGCTGGGATTACAGGCATATGCCACCATGCTGGGCCTAGAAACCTGTTTTAAAACGTAATTTATGTGTTTTTCATTCATTCATTCATTCATTCATTCATTCATT
>PVJX010013083.1:0-49687 GCA_004027295.1 Dolichotis patagonum | reverse complement strand
GTTTGAACTCGTATGGGTGAATCCTAGCATAAAAAACAGAAGGAGTTAGAGGGATCAAAAAGGCACAATGTGTATTATAAAAGTGATAGGGAAGGAAACGCCTGGGAGGAGAAGGTAGTGGCACTGTTAACTTCTTACTGTCTTGGCTTAAATTCTTGTATTGTTTTCACAATTTTGTTAGGCTTGGTTTTATTCTGTCTTGTTTTATTAGATTTTACTGTGTCTGATGGTATGGGCAGCTATTTTGAATGTAATGGGATGTATTATGGTATTCATGGTTGGTTTCCTATTATCTTGTTTTGAAGTCCTATAATGTTTTCATTTGTTTGTTTAATCCGTTTTATTCTGTTGCATTTTGTTTGATTTTATGTGTGATAGTATGGACAACTGTTTTGAAGAAAACAAGACATTATAGAAACCACTGTTCATTTTCTATTATCTGGTGTTGAAGTCCTGTAATGCTTTCATTCTTTTGATTGGTTTTATACTATATCTTGTTATGTTTGATATTGTTGTGTGTGAAGATATGGACAACTATTTCAAAGAAAACGAGAGACATTATGGCAGCCACTGCTGATTTCCTGTTGACTTGTTTTGAAGTCCTGTGTTGCCTGCATTGTTCTATTCTGATTTGCTTTGTTCTGTTTTATTTTGTTTTATTCTCTTTAAAATAAAAAAGATAAAAAAATAAGAAATGCAAAATCTTAAGTAGCATCCCTGATCAAATGAATCACAAACTTTAAATCTGTGACCTTCCCGATGATTTCATTCAGTTTGAGAACCACAACTCTAGCCCAGTTAAATCAGATTCTCTGTGTCAGGGTACAGCCATCAATACATGTAAATCTCTACATGAGACTAATATGCACTCCAGGTTGAATCTGGTTCAGGAAGTTTTGGGTTGGCATCACACATAAGATTTTAATCACCACTTCAGTTCTAATGTCATAAGCATATCTGGTTTTTTAAAAAAAAGCTTTCTCCCACAAATCTTACCACCTACTTACTGCCACAATGTATTGTACATTTTTTATTAATGGCAAACTTCATCTACTTAGACTTCCTGTAATTAAGACACAATTCAGCCATTTTTAAATTTGAAATTGTCCAACTAGAAGGAAAGAAAATAAAGAAAATAAAAAGATCTAAATTCCGCAACTAATTACATTCCCTCAAAGTGCATCTAACTTTTTTAAGAGTTAGAAGCACCTAGAGAAATTGTGTGGCAAATAAATGTTTAAATAAATATACTTAATATTTAGTACAAGTCAGATATACTCAAACATATTTTATTGATTTTTTTTAATGAAATACACAGTGTAACTTAGCACTGATAATATGGATCCTGTTCATTTTGTTGTTCTATATAAACACTTACTGAAGAAAAAGAAATGAAAGTTGAACCAGTTGTCAATGTGCCTATAAGTAACTTATTCTGGCATTGATATTTTTTATCAACTTTAAGAGAATTTCATTTGAAATTTCAAAATTTGTCATGTTAATACTGGAAGATGCCACTTTGAAATATCTCTTTTCTTCTCACTTTCCCTGATGCTTCAGAAAACTACACATTTTTAAACTCATATATATATACATAGGCAGCTTACAAAACCTCTTCATATACATTCTCCATTGACAGGCGTCATTATCAATTTACAGAAAACTGTGACTAAAAGGGTACTTCTGTGAAACTAGTAATGGAATTCAACCACTGTACCGCTGAGCTACACCCCCTACCCAACCATTCAATTGAATAACAAGTGACAAAACTAGGAGTTATACCTGTAATGCTCCTGTCTCCTGTTGTTATCTTATTAGATTAATGCCAAAAGACTAGTAATTGAAATTCCTTCTCAAGACCTACTGATTCCTGGAACAAGAATTGCAAAGACATTTGTCTTAAGATAGCCCGTGTTTTCCAAAGGCACAATTTTTTTTTCTTAAAACCCAGTTTCATAGCAATAAATAGTAAAATGAAATTACGAAGAATACATCTTATTTTCCTGATATTTTAATCTATACACAGCATGCAAAATCATTGTTTCAGGGACCGCAGAATTCCTTATAAAACTGAGATTCCTCTTTTTAAAACTCTCTTATGCAGGATCATCCTTTAAGGTTGAGAATAACAAATGTTGGCAGAGATGCTGTTCCCATGGAAACTCATGTAAAAATCTTATTGCCGAGGTTCTGTATCAATTCAACCACACTTATTTTACAATAAAAAAAAAAAATCAAGATATTGTTCTGACTTCATTAAATACCTGAACAAGCCTTATTTGGAAAAACAATGTGAACTGGTACATACGGTTTTTAGTCTTCAGATTTGCTAATTTGTTGGTTTATTTAGAAAGATCAAACCAATTTTTTACTGCTATTAAAAATGTCTTTCTGGGATTACAGGTAAGGCAGAAAGATCAAATGACTGAGTTTTGCTTGGAAATTTATGGAGACCTTATCTCAAAAGAAAAAAATAAAAAGAGCTGGGACATCTCTCTGTGGTAGTGAGCTCCTGGGTTTAATCTCTAGTGCTGAAGAAGAAAAAGCAAGTATTTCTATTTGAGTTTACAGGGAAATAATGCCTATACTGAGACTACTGTTTATTCAAATACTCCTTTATGTGACTACACAAACAAAATTTTCCTGTCTAGAAAATTAGTCAACTGCATTTTCTCATTATCTCTTGACTACAGTGGCCTGATGCTCTTAAACCTTTAGTGTTTCTCAGTCTCCATAACTATGTTCACACCCAGCAAGACAATTTTTAAAGCTAACTTACTCATTTTCATTCCTAAATGCTACTGGCTTGCCATTGTATAGCCCATCTCCAAAGTACTTGTTGCCTTTCTTAGCATTGTGACAATGTTATTTTTGACAGTATTTACTCTGGCCAGGCAGATGAGACAGGGAAACAAAGAGAGATTAAAAATTTTTAAAACTTCAAAAAAATTCACAAAAGTTAAAAAGTATTCTAAATTAAACGAACTGTATATATATATGAACGACTGCAGACAAAGCACACTGAATCCGAGCTTTCCCGGATCTATGAAATCAAGAAACAGTGACCAATTTATCATAACAATAAAACAAATTATTTTTTTTAAAAAAACTACATACTCTGGTTTCTTTTCTGATCAAATAAATCTTTCACCTTTTAAAAGAAAAACCAGGAGAATCAAATCCTTGTGAGTTTACAGAAGACTTTCTTAATTCATTAATTTGAGAATAACACTCAAGTGGCAATTCAATTTTCTGTTAAGTCTGTAATTAAACAACAGTACTATAAGTCTTTCTGATTAATAAGTTGTCCTGAATTTCAGTAATGAGATGTCTTTAATTTCAGTAATTAAGATAATTACAATTTCTTTTTTTGCAAAATACAAAATTTTTATTATGAAAAATCCACACTATGGTTTACATTTCTACTTTCACTGAAAACTAAGCCATAATTTTCCTGAAAAAAATATAAAAGACAACTTTCTAAATTTGTGATTAAAAAATAAAAGGTATCTTTTAAGCATTAAATGTATAGTTGCACACAGGCGCACACACACCCGATCTGAGTTTTAAATAAAACAAAAAACAAACTAGCAGGGTGTGATAGCACACACTTGTGTAATCTAAGCACTCAGGGAGGCTGAGGCAGGAGGATCAAAAATTCGAGACCAGCCTGGGCAATGTAGCAAGAAACTATCTCAAAATTAAAATTTAAAAAAAAAAAAAAAAAAAAAAAAAGACTTGGGAAGAAGCTCAGTGCAAGGGCCCTAAATTTAATCCGTAGTACCAGAAATAAATAATCAGAAATCTAGGCATACAAGAGTTGTGTAACAAGTTGTATCTTGAATCCATGATTCTAAGTGATGAGAGTTACAGTTTAAGACAAAAGTGCTTTCCTTGCTAATCGTAAGTACCAACTTCCAGTGAGCTAAGCAATGATGTATTATGCAAGAATACCTAATATTTTAAATTCAACAAGTCAAATTAGATTTATAAGCTGTGAGTTTTATCCTCAAAGTTAGCAAAGTCTTTCTCAATGTATTACATTTTATGTTGTAGCAAATTTCTCTCTTGATGCTGGAGGTGGAACCCAGGGACTCTCACATGCTAAGAATACAGTCTAACACTATGAGTTAAATCCTCAGCTAGTAAGCATATTCTTAAATTTTATTAAACTAATAAATGCAACTGCCCACTGCAAAGAAAACAGAGTTTGTACATTTGTTTGCTAATAGTATACTTATAGTTTATTAAATTTTGATTTTTTTTAAACAATGACTTCCAAGTGGGTGTGGTGGTGCACACATATAATTCCAGCACTACAGGACACCCAAGAGGATAAAAAAAATTTGAACTGAGCCTAGTCAATTTAAGGAAACCCAGTTTCAAAAATTTAAAAAAAGGGCTGGGGATATAACTCAATGTAAAGACTCTATGTCCAATACCCAGTACCAAGGCCAAAAATAAGCAACAAAAAAAGTTAATGAATTGCATTTTTAGGAAGCTTTACAATGGTCAAGCATTACAAAATATTTAATTCCATTACTAATTAGAAAAAGCAAAAGGGGAAACTGAGCAGTCAGCCTGCCACCCTGTTAAGTGGCTGTGGTCTGGTGAGCTGCAGCCACCCCAGGGTGAGAACTGGCAGCATCTTCTGAGATCCACGCCATGTTGGAACTTAGGGCGCGCTGGCAAACCAAGCAAGCAGCTCGATGCCCTGGTAAATGGCTGTGGCCGCGGTTGCCCCAGGGTGAGAACCACGCCATGTTGGAACTTACGGTGCTAGGAAACCAAGCAACCTGCTCACCTCTCTGGTAAGCACCCATGGCTCAGGCAAGTGGCAGCCACCCAGCGGGAGAACCAGCCAGAGTCTCCTGAGATCCACACCATGTTGGAACTTAGGGCACTAGGAAACCAAGCAACCTGCTTGCCTCCTTGGTAAGCAGCTGTGAGCCTACAAGGGCATGCGCTGAGAATCAAACACCCCAACACCCACCCCCCTGTTAGCAAGTGGGGGCCAGAGATCTGAACATCTCTTGGGAGGTTGACCATATGTAACACAGCAAAAAAGGAGGATTTCCTTCTACCATCTCTTTGAAGGCAAATATTTTGTATCACTATTTTGCTTTGTCCTGATTAATGGTATTGCTCTATTCAATATTCTGTTTTGATAAGTTCTATAATATTCTGTATTTCCTTTCACTTTGCTATACCTGATTGAAAGAACAACTATTGTGAAGATAACGAGATATACTATGGTACCTATTACTGTTATCCCGGTAACCTGCTGTGAAGTTCTGCACCAGTTTCACTACACTGTCTCAATTGGCTTTATGCCTCTTGTTCTGTTGTATTTCACTACCTTCAAAATAATAAAAATTAAAAAAAAATAAAAACAAAACAATAATATACTATTTCTCAACCATCAGATAAGGGAAATTAAATATAATATTCAGTGTTGGCAACACTCAAACAAGTCAAATTCAACTTGACTTGGTGGAAGGTGGGAGTTTACACTGAAAGTATTTTAGGAAGCAAATTACCCAAATCTACCAACAATTCTAGAAACTCAACAGCCAGAAATACTCTGAAGCAAAAAAGATCTAAAAGCAAAAATGTTTTCTGAAGCATTAAAAATTAGAGATATGTTAAATTTTTATTAATAATGCTTATGATTTGGGTTTTAAATGTACCCCAAAAGTTTGTATGTTGAAGGTGTGGTCCCAACAATAAGGAAGTGGTAGAATCTTATGACCTAGAAGGAGGAAATTAGATGACTGGGATCATGCTATTGAAGGAGGAAGTGAGACTCTGTTCCCTTCTCCTCTCTTTTGGTCTCTTCCCACATGCTTCCCATCATGTTGTCTCACCACAGGCCAAACAACAACAAGATAAAGCAGCCATGAACTGAAAGCTCTGAAATCATAAGCCAAAAAAACTTTTCTTTTTTTAAAATTGTTTATCTCAACTTTTTTCACAGTGACAATGCTGATCCACACATATATGGATATGCAATGCACAGCAGATCTACCCTACAAAACTACACTGCAATTGTTATAAAAGAACACACAGCAAAGTCTACCCATAGTGATAAGACTCTCAAGATAAAAGTTCAGAAACTTGTAAAACAATACAACAGAAGCCAGCTCTGGTTTTCTTGGGCTGCCAAAACAAAGTCACAATTTGGTTGATTAAAACAATAAAAATCTGTTCTCTCAGAGTTCTAGAGGCCCAAAAGTCATAAACAAAGATATCAATAGGACCTTACTCTATCCAAAAACTCAGAAGAATTTTTCCTTGCCTTTCCAGGTGCTGGTGGCTTCACTTACTCCTTAATTATTAATCCCTGCTTGCAACTTCATGTCAACCTGTCTCCTGTCTTCCCACGGTCTGCTTTTCTATACATCTTCTATTCTCTTCTAAATTAACTTATCAGGAGACCTGGCCTAGATTCCCTATCTCCCAAATGAGTGTATGGTGAAGGCTTAACATAAATGAGATAAGGGGTATGGTGGTAGGGCTTCAGGAGGATCAAAACCCTCTACAGAGTTGGGGGACTCTGGTGGCTAACACAGGGAATGCCTCTGGGCAGCCTATATTTATTATTTTTTCAAACAACACAGGAAACTGAACAGACATTGGGAGTGGCTCAAGGACTTTGCAAATAACAAATTATGTTAATTAACAAGGAGAAGTATCTTAGGGGAAGATCTCCAAGTTGCATTTGACTACAAGAGTGAAATGCCTGCGGCTAGTCTTTATTTAGTTAACTAGAGTTGGAGCCAGGTGTCCTCAGCCATTATCCTATCTTGCTTTGCTCATGCAGCAGCCCTGCATGTGTGCTCAATTTACAGTTTCAATGGCTCCCAACAACTAAGCATCTACCTCATTCCACAATGATCTCACATTGAGATCTCTAATTAAATTTTCAGACTGTACAAAACCACACAGCCAGCAAAAAGGACTTAAACATGTCTTTGTAGGGGCTGCTGTTTAATCCACAATAAATCCCAGTTATATTTCATTTTTCACCATCTATATGTATATCGCAATGTCTTACTGTAACAATTTTTCCAATTTAAACATTCTCTGTATATATTGATCATATTTTGTATGTCAAATTCTTTCTCTATAGTCACTGAGTAAAATAAAATTTTAAGTTGTTTGATTTTATCTTCTGAATCCAACATAAGCTTATTCTTAAGTGTTAAATGAAAATCACAGCATGCCAAAATTATTTCCATTAATTAACCTATATTAATTTAATTTACTAAGTTAAATCTACAAATATAATTTACAAATTCACTTAAACAACATAAAAGTTGCTTTAATTTCCAGGCTCATTCACAGATTTTAGTTTAGAAAATTGTTTGGATAAAGAATCAATATATACAAAAAGTTAAGGCTGATATCATATGGAAGATGGCAAAGAAGCTCCAAGAAAAAGGCCCTCAAGTAAAATAGGGTCGTATTGAGCTGGTAAGAATTATTAATAAAAATGACGCAGCTGCCCCCTCATCTCCAAGATTGTTTTTCACGATTTCTATGCCCCAGAGTCAACTACAGTCCAAAAATATTAAATGAAAGATTCCAAAAGTAGAAACTTCATGAGTTTCAAAATTGTAAAACATTTTGAGTAGCATGATGATCTGGTGCCATCCCACTCAATTTCACTAAAGAAGTGCATCATCCCTTTGTTCAGTGTATCCATTTTGTAAACACTACCTGCACATTAGTCACTTATTAGCCAGCTCAGTTACCAGATAAATGATGTGGAACTACATCACTGCTATTTAAGTAACTCTTATTTTACTTAAAAATGGTCCTATAACACAAGGACAGTCATGCTAGCAATTCAGATATGACAAAAAGCAGCCAGTTGTGCAATACTTCCCTTGAATGAAAAGGTAAAAAGCATACTAAGATACTGTGAAAGAGACCACAGTCAACTCATTAAAGTATACTGTTATAAATGTCTTTTTCTTTCTCCTTTGCAGTTATTAAAACAGAACCCAGATCCTCGCAGAAAAGCTAGGCAAGTGCTCTAGCTATACTGAGCTATACTTCCAAACTTATTTGTTTTATCTCAGTGATGGCAAACCTTTTAGTTTTCGTAATACAACAGCCTGCTAACACATGAATGCCACAGGTTCACCAATATTGTTCTATCTTGATAGATTTGTCATTAACCTCTTATAGTCCCTTACTTATAAACTATAAGTGCATATGAACTGGAAAAATATATGTAGGGCCCAGTACTATTTTTGGTCTAAGTATCCATTTGTGGGGCTGCAACCCATCTGGGAGAATAAGGGAGCAGACCAGACACAGGACATACTGTAAATATACTGGAATATTTACAGCATTCTTAAGAGGCTTTGATAAAGAACAGACTATGGATAACTTATGACATTTTATGTAGAATTCATCTACCTCATCCACTATGCTGTAGGCACCTATGTAAATAGAAAACTGAGATCCTGATGCAGCTTAGTAGAATTCACATAGGCAGTAAGTACTTTAAAGATCTGAGTTGTGTGTTTTGATCTGCCCGGTGGCTTACTGAGGTTCCCATATACCTACACAGAGCCTGGCCGTTGTTTCAAACCCTCTGGGCTACAGTCCCCTCCTGGAAGCCTCTGAAGGAAAAAAAAAAAAAGCTAAGGCATAAAATCTTTTCCCCCTTTCACTATTAGATGGAGACATTCAAAGATCTGACTGGATCACCAAGGTAAAAGAATAGTGACCTCACACAAATAACCAAAATGACACAAAGCTCCCTTTATCAGTAATCACTTTAAATGTAAATGACTTAAATTCTCCAAATAAAACATTAGCAGAACTGATTTTTTTATAAAGCAGCCCACCAATACAGTGTTTGTAAGACATTTACTACAGAAGTTACACTAGGAGGTTAGATCCTCACCATTGCAGACTAGCTTTGTTGGGAAAGGGAGTACTGGTTAACTACAAGCACAAACAAAAACAGCTTCAAAAGGAAAGCATGGAAGAAGATACACCATACAAAGTAACACAAGAGTCCAAGTACCACAAATACCCTGGGCAACACCAACAAGACTTGGCTACAGATTATTTACTGAGAATGTGTAAAATATTATGTCAGGTAAGCATGATAATATTAAACAACAGCAATCTTGAGTAGGTGTTATTTGCAATTCACAGATGAGGTTAAGAACTTTTTTTCAATATTATATAGCCAGGAAGTAAGTGGGGGATTTGAATCTAGGTGATTCTAAGGTCTTAATCACTTTAGCAATTAAAAACAAAACAAATCTGGGGTTCATGGGCTTAGCTGAGAAAAAAAAAAAAATCACACAGTAAGGTGGAGTAGTGAGCAGCAGAGAAAGAACCTCTTCAAGATTTGGTGTCTAGACACTGAGGAAGGTGAGTCTCCAGGACCCAAAAAGGATCTGAAGCAAGAATTAAAGCTCACAGACAGAGCAGAGAGAGACTTCAATGCAGGAAGTCAAGGTGAGGCAGCACTTTCTCCTTGAGCTCAGACTCACTGTGTAAGGAAGGGTGACTCAAACCTCCAGACACAGTGACTATGGACAACCCCTGAGGCTGCCATGGAAAAACACCAGTGAGACAGAGCACTAGATGCAGCAGACTGCAGAGGCTGATGAGTTATTCAAGTTCAGACATCAGCAGGAGACAGTGACTGGCCAGGAGTCATCTTTTGGGGGGGGGCCTAATAAGCTTGGAACTCATAGGAACTACTGTCTCCATCTAGCGACTCTTAGTATCAGGGTCAGGTTCAAGCCAGTAGGAGGCACAGGGACTGCTGGAGGCTGAAAGGGTCTGGTTCCAGCCTCATGAGCAGAAGAAACCAGCCCGAACTTCAATGCAACTAAAGATGCAGGCTCACTGGAATTATCCACTATCCTACCATAAAACTAAAGCTAGCTTGCTGGGATTAATCAGCTTGGATCAGGGCTCTGTCTGACCATGTTGTTTACCACTGACAGCAGAGATGCACATTGATACACAGTTTTTCTTTTTTTCTGTTTCATTTTTTTTTCTTGATTGTTCTTGTTTTTATGAGTGGGAACATGGTTTCTAGTTTTTTGTTGTTATTCTGTTGTGTTTATTTCTTCCTTCTCTCTTTCCTTCCTATCTTCTTCACCACTTTCCCAAAGTTTGGTTGAGATTCCCTTGTCCTCCAGCTTTTAATCTTTTCCTCTACTGCTAATTTATCTCCCTAGCACCTTTTAATTTTTCTTCCTGAGGGTAAATATAACTATACTGTGGGCTTATTTACTGTATACAACTCTCTGGGTTGTTTTGGATTTTGTTATGTAACCACAAATCTAGTTCAGAGTTAAAGGTGGCATATTAACAGCTGTATCAGTTTGTCATTTTCTATGCTATCTTTGATGCTATTGTTATTGCTGATTGTACCACCTTAGCCAAAGTGACATAGCTGTTCCAACCAGTTCTTCCTGCTACACCAAGATTGAGATTACTTAAAGATCATAAAAAATATTATAGGTCAGTGTGAAAGAAATGGGCTGGGCCAAGGACTCAGGAACTTCTTATCCCCAATAAATTGAAGAGGTGTGGGATCTTAGACTCAAAAACCCAAAAGCCAGCTATACCCAGAAGACCCCTCTGAGAAGTAGTCATTTTTGAAGGGTTCTAAATACTAGCAATTAAAGCTACTGGGCATAGGCAATTTACAAGCATCAACCCAGGAGTTAAACTTGAAAAAATACATAAGATACTTAAACAAGATGCACCACAGAATTCCAGCTCATCAAAGGCAGGAGTGCCTCCTCACCCAGAAAACAATGAGTTAGAAATATCCAAAACCACCTGCCTGGACTGTCTGAAGCAGTAACAACGGAAGTAAAAAGCACATGAACGAGGTTCTAGAAAAACTCAAAGTACAAATAATTTCTCAGACAGCTACAGAGACCACAATGAAAGACATGCATAGTAAATCTAATGCAGACACAGATTAAAAAAAAAAAAAGAGGACCTTAGGAAAATGATAGAAACCATGAATGTACAGTGTATGAAAGAAACAGAACCCATGAAACAGGTATTAAAAAGATATCCAGGAGATTAAAAATTCTACTTGAAAGTATACAAAGCAGAATGAGCCAATGTGAGGAGAGAATATCAGATCTAAAAGACAAATTGTGACAGGAATCCGGAAGAAAGCAGGGGTAACTATTCCATTTGCAGACAATGTGGATTTCAAGCCAAGACTAAGAGAGACAAAGAAGGTCACTACATCCTTGTAAAGGGAAAATAAAAGAGGAAGAAATAACAATCACAAATGTATATGCAACAAATACCAACACACCCAACTGGACATATAATATAACACATATAATATAAAACATTTAATAAACATGAAAAATCAAGCACTAATACAATTGTAATCAGATACTTTAATACATCACTGTTATAAATAGACAGATCAACTATAAATAGGCAGATCACTGTTATAAATAGATCAAAAAATTAACAATGAAATATTAGACCTGAACCAAACTTAAATGAATGTACTGAGTTAGATGTCTACTGAGTGTTCCACCCCACAATATCAGAATATTCAGCAGCACACAGGACATTCTCTACAATGGATCACTGCTAGCTCACAGAACATGCTCAAGTAAAGGCAAAGAAAATGAAATTATCTCATGCATATTATCAGACTATACTGCAATGAAACTGGAAATCAATGGCAAAAGAAAACTTCATAAACACATCTAAATTAAATAACTCCCTCCTGAGCAACCAAGTCACAGATTAAATAAGAAATTAGACAGTATCTACAATTAAACAATGATACCAATATAACACAACAGAACTTATGGAGCAAAATTATATCAGTCCTTCAAGGGAAATTTATAGCAGTGAATACCTGCACATCAGGAAAACAGAGTGAGTACAAATAAACAACTTAAGGTTGAACCCTCGCTTCTAGAAAAAGAGCAGGTCAAGCCCAAAGTTCATACGAGGAAGGCAATTACAAAGATCAGAGCAGAAATTAATGCAATGGAGACTGAGAAAACAACACAAAGAATCAATGAATCAAAGAGTTGGGTTCTTTAAAAGAAAGCCAATCTTATTTTCTAAAAAGGGGGCGAAAAATCTATGGAATGGAATGGAAAGGGGAAATCACAACAGATTCTGCAGAATTCCAGATCATCTATACCATACTTCAAGAAATTGTATTCTAATAAGATGGAAAATGCTGAAGAAATGGACAGAGTCCTATGAATACATATGAATTACCAAAGCTGAATCAGAAAGATAGAAAAAGTTCTAAATAAACCAGTATCAATGAAATTAAAGATGTAATTAAAAACCTGCCAAAAAATAAAACCCCACTGCTGAAATCTACAAGAAATTTTGAGAAGATCTAAAATCACTACTTTTCAAACTCTTTAATGAAATTGAAAAGGTAGCAATATTCCCAAATTCATTGCTGAAAGAAAGCATTGCCCTGATACCAAAATCAGAGAAAGACCCACTACTTCTCCAACTCTTTAATAAAATTCAAAGGGAAGGGTCAAGGATACAACTCAGTAGGGCTGAGGATTTAGCTCAGCGGCATAAGTGCCTGCCTGGCAAGAGCGAGGTCATGAGTTCAATCCCTGGTACCAAAAAAAAAAAGGATACAATTCAGTAGCACAGTGCCTGCCTGGCAAGTGTGAGGTCCTGAGTCTGATCCCTGGTAGTACCCCCCCCAAAAAAACAAAAAACAAAAAAAAAAATCAAAGGAAAGAAATACTTACCAATTTATTCATGGAAGCAAGCATTACCCTGATACCATAACCAATGAAGGATCCACCCAAAACGAGAGAACTACAGGCCAATCTCCCTAATGAGCTTTTACACAGATGCAAAAATTCTCAATAAGATACTAGCAAACAGAATGTAGCAAATTATCATGAAGGTTATATACCATGAACAAGTAGGATTCATCCCAGGGGATACAGGGATGATTCAACATATACAAATCAATAAATGGAATACATATACCGTATCAACAGAGCCAAGGAAAAAAAACAAATGATCATCTCAGTAGATGCAGAAAAACTATTTGACAAAGTCCAACACTCATTCATAAAAACCCTACAGAACATTGGAATAGATGATCTTTTCTCAATCTGCTAAAAGCTATGACAAACCAATAGCCAACATCATAACAAATGGGCAAAAACTGAAACCTTTCACTCTCAGCATCAGAAACAAGACAAGGATGCCCACTGTCACCACTTTTATTAAATGTACGTCTGGAAACATTAGCCAGAGCAATCAGACAAGAGAAAGAAATAAAAGGTTAAGAAAGGAAAAGTTAAATTATCATGATTTGAAGATGACAGGATATGCTACATAGAAGACCCCAAAAATTCCACCAGAAGACTTTTAGATTTAATAATCAAATTCAGTAGTGGAAGTTCATACAAAGTCAACACTCAAAAATCAATAGCATTTTGGTACACAAATAAACTCACTGAGAGAGATATTAGAGAAACAACACCTTTCACAACAGCATCCAAAAAATGAAATACCTAGTAATTAATCTAACAAAGAAAGTAAACATCTTTTACACTGAAAACTACAGTACTCTTTAAAAGGAGATGGAAGAGGACATCAGAAAATGAAAATATATCCTGTTTGGGGATGGAAAGAACCAGAATCGTGAAAATGGCTATACTCTCAAAATTGTTATACAGATTTAATGCAATCCCAAAAAACCCCACATCTTTTCTTTTCTTTAGTCTCTAACTAAAATATACCATTTTCTTTATGAATGTAGGCAGCAAATCACAGGTCTATTAGCAATGATTGTTATTCAGTCACCGATAGAAATCAGAAATATTTTCAAAGTATATCACTGATGTTGTGGGTATTTCAAATAAAATTTTTCCTGGCTAGGGATGGTGCCACACAATTGTAATCTCAGCACTCAAGAGGTTGAGGTAAGAGGACCACTGTGAGTTCGAGGCTAGCCTGGGCCACATAGTTCAATGCCAGTTTGAACTATATAATAAGACCCTATTTCAAAATAACAAAAACAAGTTTTGGGATTTTCTTCCCCCTAATCAGTACTAAAAGTTAAATGGATATAAAGGTACACTCCTGAAGTCCCTCATGAAGCTGAGACATAAAGACTACTTGAGGCCAGCAGTTTTCGACTCACTTGGTCAACAGAGAGACTGCCTCCAAAAATAGGGGGTTGGAGGAGTTTAGCTGTTAGATCTACCTCTAGATCTTATTGTTCCTTTAAAGAAGCATATTCTATTAATGTATCACAAGTTTGCAATTTTAATATATTGCTGATTATACTTTAATGTATTTTTGTAAACATGGTATCATTCACTGAGCATTTAATGGATAACTTGATAAAGGGGAGACAAGAAAACAAATAATCTGTTTGTTATCCCTTACATCAGAGAGTTAAATAATTTGCCTTCTCCTTCCCTTTTACATTTGGCTGTTAAACAAAACTGAAACTCAAGTTCTCTGTTATATGTCAGTTATTAGGTAAAGAAATATTATGGCTTTCCACCACTTTCTTCTAAGCACTTTCTAAAAATTTAGGGAAGACAATATACATCATCTCATCAGGGATTCTAACAATCCTGTAGCCTGGTAACAGTCCTGTCCATTAGAACTTCTGTAAGGATGGAAATGTTTTGTATCTGTACTGTCTAATATGATAGCTATTAATCATAATGATGCAAAGAAACAAAATAGTATAATATTAATAGCAATATAAGGCAGGCACAGAGGCACATATCTATAATCCCAGCACTCTACACAGCAAGAACCTGTCTCAAAAAAAAAAAGGCAATCTAATAGCTAACAATACTTCTTAAATGTCAGACACTGTTCTAAGCACTGTTACATATACATATTAACTCATGTAATATTTACAAATAACTTCATGGGATATCCTACTGTTAAGAAATCAGATTTACAAATAAGCAAACAGGCACCTAGAAGTGACTTTCCAGAGGTCATACAGCTAAAAATCAAGCTCAGATACAGATCCTGGAAATCTGGTTTCTTTTATATACCCTTGTTTCACACTCTTCTATTATTTACCACATGTCCTCAAATGCATATACAGAATGCTTTAGGAATAAGACATATGAAGAATTTCAGATAATTTTGTTCTAAATATTAAATAAAAACTGTGTAGTACTATGTAATATTTTCTCCTTTGTGACCTGTATACAACCCCTCAGAGAACATGTGATGGCAAAATTGTTGTACACATTGGTGTTTTTTTAAGTTTCTCTGTTTTCTTTCCTCTCTTTACCTTTGCTTCAAGAGGAGAATGGTCATTTTTTTAAAATTTTATTTAAAAACAAAACAAACAAAATAGAAAAAAGGGTAGCAACAATACAAAATTCCAAGGAAAAAAAAGAAAAGAACAAAAAATACTAAGATAACTTGATAACTTACATACTGTCATCTTGGAAATAGCTGTTTCAGTTACAAAGTTAAAAATATACAAAGTACACATTCAAACAATGAGACTGTTAATAGTTCTGCTCCATGATCTAACAAAAACAGTAATATGGTCATTCATCTTACACACTTAAACATGCATGCAATTATGTCCTTTAGAGCACCCTCTTTTCCTCTTTTTTACAGTAGAAATTACACATTCTGGGTTTTATTACTCCTACATTTCTTACTACTTTTTACACTAGAGACACAATGTGATATTTATAAATATGATTCTTATTTATTTCACTAATGAGGATAGTCTCCAGTTGTCTCCATTTCCCTATGAAGGCCTCAAGATCATCCTTCTTCATAGCTGAGTAATACTCCATTATATAAAAATACCACATCTTTTTCATCCACTCTGCGGTTGATGGGCATCTTGGTTGTTTCCAAGATTTAGCTATTACAAATTGTGCTGCTATGAGCATGGGTGCACATATATCACTGTGATATGACCTTTTCAGTTTTTCTGGGAAAATAACCAGGAGGGAGAATAGCTGGGTTGAATGGAGCTTCCAGTCCTAGTCTTCTGAGAATTCTCCACACTGATTTCCATAGTGGTTGCACCAGTCTACACTCCCACCAACAGTGGAACAATGTTCCTTTTTCCCCCACAGCCTCGCCAATATTTGTTATCAGTTGATTTCTTGATGGCAGCTGAGAATGATCATTGAGGTAAATGGGGAATGACATGGAGGTGGTACTGTTTATCATGGATGCCAACTCACCTGTTACTTAAGGTTCTTCAAGTCATAAATTTCAGTTACATGCTGGAAAATAAGACAAAGAATCTGTCTTCATGTGAGAATAATAATCACATAAATCAATTACTATCATAACTGCTATGGAGCTAGTATATGAGGTATTGTAATGGATAATAATAAAGTAAGTATATCAGATAAGGAATCAGGAAAGGCATCTGTGAGAATGCGACTTAAAAGGTGAGACACACACAGAACTTAAGAAAGAATGGTCCACATGCAGGCTGTGATATGCCAGAAGCTGAGAGGTGGCCATAATTACTGGAGCAGATATAATGTAGGAACAATGTATTGGTATCACATGAGATTTTGGATTATGTAGAGTATACTTTAGATAATTAGGACTTTAAGTAGTTTATTATAATTGTAATGAAAAATTATGGGAGAATTTTAAGCAAAAGAATGTTTTAAAAGTATCTAAGGATTGAAGTATAGAGTGATTGCCCAGTATGTATGAGGTGCCAGTCAGATCGCCAGCACTACCAAACAAGCAAGCAAACAGCCCCAATCAGATCCTTCTAGTTCACTGGTTCTCATCTGGGGGAGACTTTTGTCTCCCAAAGGACAACGTCTGTCAATATTTTTAGTTGTCACAAGTTGGGATAATAGCATGTGCTATTATCAATGGATAGAGACCAGGGAGACTGCTAAACATTTTATAAAGCACAGACAGTCCCCCACAGCAAAGAATTAACTGCCCAAAATATGAGTAATGCCAACATAAGGAACTCTGGCCTTAGCTACTATTAATATTGTAATAGGCAAAGGAAGTACAATAGAAAAGGGGAAGGTTAAGTGTTACAGAATCCTGGTGACACAGTACTTTTACTCTGGACCACTATTGCAATAGAGGTAGTAATATAAAGTATTCTGATTCTGTATGAGTTTTGGAAATAGACAAGTGAAAAAAAGATGAGTCAAGGGTGCCTGTCTCCCTAGGTTTTGGATTAACACTGAGTAAATGGTGGTGCGATCCTAAAATGGGTCTTGGGATGATAGAAATGAAGGGTTCTGCTTTTTAAAATCTTCATTGACTGTGAATTGCTACTAATAGAAGAAACAACTGTAGTACAGTAAGAAAAAACATATACACCCTACAACAACAGTCCTATGCAGTCTGTAGTTGCTCACAGCAAACACTCATTGCTCTGAAATCTTTTATCTATTCTCATGTATTTGGCAGTTTCTTCTGCCTCCATTTACAATGGTTGGTTTGTGACATGATGTTCTTCTGTATGTGTTTCAGTAACAAAACATAATACCAGCTTCAAGCACTTGTAATTCTTCCATAAATCACTTTATTGTTGGTTTTCGAGGAAACCAACTGGGATTACAGCATTACTAGAAATAATGAATATTTAACTTGCTCTTTGGCTTTCTGGGGTTTTTGCTTGTTTGCTTGCTTGACTGGTTGGTAGAAATTTTTGAGATAAGGTCTTATTATGTAGCCCAGGCTGGCCTCAAAATCATGGTGGTCCTCCTGCCTCAGCCTGAGTGCTGCGATTATAAAGTAAATACTATCACGCCCTGTTTGTATCCTTCGGTAAACAGTTACTTATCAAATTAAATTGTAGAGCTATTCTTTTAAAAGACTCAACATGCATGCAGTCAACAGTCCAACTAATTCAACTAATATTTGGACAAGCTAGAAAGAATTTAGAAAGAACCAGATTCTTTTTTCATACACTTCTTTACTCATTCATTTGTTTGTTTGTTTTGAGACGGGGTCTTACTATGTAGTTCAGGCAAGTCTTAAACTCACTATATAGCCCAATCTGGCCTCAAAATCATGGCAATCCTCCTGCCTCTGCCTCCTGAGAGCTGGATTACAGGCAAGAACCACCAGGCCCAAGTATACCTCCACTTTAAACATGAACATACATATGTAATTTTTCCTGATTCTTGCCTATTAAACAATGATAGACTGATGCTTACATTAACATACATGATAAAGGTTCATTAAGAAATCTGGACACTTCCTTAGTTGATTTGAAATATTGGAAAAAAATCACTGGATTTACGCAGAAATGTTGAACATTTACATTTGCAATTATAATACTTTAAACTTTGACTGTTTCCATTTGGAATTTCTTTAGCTACCTTAGAAAAGGAGATCAGAATAGAAGCATTACATTTTCTAAAATAATAATAAATGATACTTCTATTAAAGACCTATTCATATTTTTGCATATGGTATTAACATGTCCATGACAGGATTGTAATTCTTATGTCTTGCTGACAGGTGGCTTCTACTCCCAGTGGTACATATTTGTACCACTTGATGGGACTCTCCCAGGCTGCCCAATGGTTCAAGACAACAAGAATGTGTTATCCTTTCTGGGTTGTTTGTTGTTGTTTTGTTTTGTTTTTTGTTTTTGTTTTGGTGCCGGAAATGAAACTCAGGACCTTGTGCTTGCCAAGCAGGCGCTTATGCTACTGAGCTGTATCACAGGCCCACCTTCCCCCGCTTTTTTTTTAAACATAGACATCTGACAGTCTCTTTTAAAACTTATGTAATACTCTTTTACAGTGCCAGGGAATCATACCCATGGCCTCAGACATGGCAGGCAAGCAAGCCTCTCTGCTCCCCTCACTGGGTTATGCCCCTAGTTTTTTAAAATTTTTATTTTGAGACAAGGTCATGCTAAGTTAACTAAACTAGCCTCAAACTTCACTGTTTCTTTTTTTGGTCTCTGTCTTCTGAGTAGCTGGAATCTCAGGCATGTGCTATTACAAACCCTCTCTATTCTTTTGTCCTGTCACTCCCTTTTGCCTTTATTATTTAGCCTAGAATTCATCTTAGAAATGTGTTCACTGTCTTCCATTTTTGTCTTTCATTGCATCCAACCAAAACCCAACTATAGTTTATCTTTTAGACTACTGTATACCTGACCTTGAGTTATCAAGCATAGCTAGAAAAAGTTAACATAAACTTGCAGACTGGACCTATTAAAGTGTTCCCTAATTTCATTTTTAATACACACATTTTTTTTGTGGTCCTAAGGACAGGATACCTGGCTCATAGTATAATTCTTAAAAACCCCTTATAATGGAACCTAATCATTAATTTCATCTCTTTCTCCCTATAAACAATTTTATAGCTTTTGATAGAGAATATAAAAAGAGAATGAGGTTTTCTAATAAGACTGTAACGTAAGGTATTTGTTTATACACATAATGAGAATTATTTAATTCCTAATTAAACTATTTGATTCTCTTAGTACCTCCTTGATTGCTGTTTATAAATCTTTTATTTCCCTCTTTGTCCAAACTTTGAACATTTCTCTTTATTGCAGTCTGTCCTCATCTTGTTAAATGGTTTATTAATTATAAGAGGACCTTCTTTTTCATAAGACTGTGCAAAATAACCATTAGTTTTCCTAGCAGAAACTTGGGCTTTCATGGTTTTAATACATTGACCTTTTAGACAACTAACGTGTCTAAAGGAGGAACAATCAGATTTGGATATCAATGACCTGAATTTTAATCTAGATTAGTCTATTAGCAGCATGTCTTCTAGTAAATTTTTATCTCACTGCCTTCACTGTACTGGGAATAAATATGTATGCCCTCATAACGTCAAAGGATGTTGGCTAATAAATGAGCTACCATAATGCAACAATGCTCTGTAAACTATAAAACATGAATTTGAGTGCTTTTAAGTGCATTTTTACATATTTGTACATTTCTCAGCAGCATTCATCAGTTTGTAAAACAAACAAAATACAGGTTGAAGTTCTTAGAAGTATGCCAGTAGAGCAAAAGAGTGTCTCTAGAGAAGGCTGCCAGTTAGTTCTTATGTATGACAGGAACTGATACTATATCAAATTTGTTCTCAAAATTGATATATTTAGAAATTAAATTTATTAATTACATCTAGAAGAGATTTAGGTTTCAGGTGAATTCAAGTCCAAGGTACAAACCAAGGTATCAAACTGATATACACTGAAAAATTAACTTTGAAATGAAACAAGACTGCCTGTGCTGACCAGTCAGTACATTTTCCTTTTATTAGAAGATCTGTATTAGACACAAATTAAAATCTGAAGACTGGTAAATCTGAAATGAACTGAAAACAAGTTGGATCATTTTATTTAACAGTATTATTGAGCTCTAATAGCTTGATAAATCTATCTGTACTGTAGCATATCTAGGTCAGACACTCTCCAGGGACAGTGAGACAAACTGCCAAATATAATTTGTTTGAACATTCCTCACTATTCAGTTAATGTGGTTTCAGCTTCACATAGTCAAGGACAAGATCTGTTTTCCAAGCCAGCTTTTTCATTTTTACATATTTGGAGAGGCGACTGGTACTGTATAGTCTAGGCTGGCGTAGAACTTGTGATTCTCCTGCCTCAATCTCCAAAGTTACTTTCTTCAGCCACAGGTGACTTAGTTTCTTAATTTTATTCTAATTTAATTCTTGATGTTAACTTCAATTTAAAAGAACCTTCTCTGTGTGTGCTATACACTGCCTTACTGTGGGTTTTTATTCTGTCAATGTAGAGAAGATATATTTTGTTTCTAGTTTATTCTTGCTTCTGAGTACAGGAAAAATAGATTTTTGCACTCAAGCCTAGATTTCAGTATCGGCTCTGTTGTGTATTTAGCTGAGACTTTGGGGCAAATTACTTTTTTGAAGTCCATCTACCCATTCATCCATCCATAATCCCAAAGGCACTTTGTTCTTATTTCTTCCTGCCTCTTCCACTTTTTATTGAGATATGGTTTAGATCATTTTCAGTTTACAAATCAGTGATTTATAGTCAATTTGGAAAACTGTACAATCATCAAACCACAATACATGATATGTATATGCTTTTTTCGTTTCCTCCTCTCCCTTCAACTTTCCCCTTACAGGCACGTAAAATTTTTTTAATAATGCAAATTTTCCAACATTCAAAGACAAAATAGCTTAGTGAATACTCATACTCATCATTCAGCTTCAAAATTAAGTTTCCTAGTTTTCTTAGTGGGGTGGCAGTGATTGGGGTTGAAAAGAAAGCCTAGCCATGTTAAAACATGCACTCTACCACTAAGCTATATCCCAGTCCAGTCATTCCAGTTTTGTTTCATCTATACCCATGCTCACATCTTTCTCCACATTATTTGGAAGTATACTCTAGACATCTTGAAGATAAATATATTACCATCATCACATCTAAAACTATTATTCTTTAGTAGGAATTTATTACTTGTGAAACGTGAGGTCCAAAGAAAAATTTAAATATTTGTTTAAAAATTGAAACATTTTAAAATAGGCTCCTGGTCTCTTACATTGCTTTCTTGTGATCCACTTTATTCTGCTTTGTTGTGTTTAATTTTACCCTTTTGATATAATTGCATGTATGTTTACCTGTGTAAAATGGATGACCATATTACTGTTTTTATTAGCTCATGGAGCAGAACTGTTAACAGTCTCACTGTCTGAATGTCTACTTTGCATATTTTAATTTTGTAATTTGAACAACTATTTCCAAGATGTCAGTATGTAATTTAACAAGTAATATTTTCTTAAGTGTTTTTTTGTTGTTCTTTTCCTTTTTTCCTTGGAATTCTGTATTGTTACTACCCTTTATTCTGTTTTGTTTGGGTTTTTTTTCTCTTTAAATAAAATATAAAATAAAATAAAATAAAATAAAATAAGCTCCTGGAGTTGAACTGTAGCTCAGTGGTACAGTGCTTGCCTAGGATGCGTGAGGTCCTAGGTTGAGGTTAGCATTGCAGCACAGGAAAAAACCTGAACAGCTGAAGTGTTTTTTTTTGGGGGGGGGGGTGTTGGTACCAGAAATTGAACTAAGGATCTTGTGCTTGCCAGACAGGTGCCGTGCCACTAACCTAAATCCCCAGTCCTCGAAGTGTTTTAAAAATCATTTTGAATTAGATATTGATTACAGTTGCATAATGTTGGTGTACAAAGTAATACTGTCCTTGTATATGAAAGGAAGTGATTAAATCAAGATAATTAACGTGCTGTCTCAGATGTTTACTTTTTTAGCAATGTTGAAATGTGCAGTACTAACTCACCCTATCTTAGGGTTTTGATTATAAAAACATGTCAGCTACTTTTTTAAAGAAATGTAAATGTTTCCTATTTTAGGTTCTATGCCTTTGCTCTCTTTCTCCAAAAATAAATCATAAAGTTTTGAGAATATGGAGATTGTTGTCATGTTTTCATTTGGTCCCTTTATATAATAAGTATCTGTGTTGACATGAGTTTAGGCTTTGTCACTTCTAATTTGAGTCCATTTTATTGTTGCCTTAGAAACTTAATTGTTTTTAAAATTAAAAAAAAATTTTTTTTGTTTTTTTAGACAGGGTCTCACTATGTAGTTGAGCTGGCCCTGAACTTACTATGTAGCCCAGGTTGGCATTAAACTCACAGTGATCCTCCTGCCTCAAGCCCTACCAAGTGCTGAGATCAGAGGCATAAATTTTACTTTCTATACATGATTCCTGTGATTAGGATATGGATCCCACTGGATAATCTGAGACTCGTAGTCTGGTTTAAAAAAAAAAAGTACTAGTTTTTCTTTTTTCCAGGCTTCAAATGTGGAAGTGATTTCTTACCGGTACTAAAAAGCTTCTAACACCAAACTCAGTAACTATATAGTAAATCTTAGTTTTTATTTTAATTCTAGGACTGATCTATATAAGCTACTTTTTTTTAAGATTAAGTCCATGTATGAAATTGGGATATGATAGTATCTATTCTCTATTCACTTATATTGTCCACATGCTAAAATGAGGTCAACAATCACAGCTACTCAGGAGGCTGAAGCAGAAAGATGAGAAGCTTAAGCCCAGCCCGGGAAACTTACGGAGATCTATCTATTAAAAAAAGGGCAGGGTACTAGAAATATAGGTCAGTAGTACAGTGGTAGTTGGGTAGCCCCAGAACTGCTCCCCAAATACATTCATAAAATGTTACATAGGTACATATAGGTTATTTTGGAGGAGGCAGGTGTATTAATCAGCTTTCCTTTTGCTGAGACCCAATTCCTGACATTCATATATATATATATATATATATTTTTTTTTTTTTTTTTTTTTTTTGAGGTATCCTTGAACTTGCTATGCAGTCCAGGCTGGCCTCTAACTTGCAGCAATCTTCCTGTCTCAGTCTTCTAAGTACTGGGATCATAGGCATGTGTCACCACACCTGGCCCCCAACAACCACAATTTGAAGAAGAGGTTTAATTTGGCTCATGGTTTCAGTGGATTCAGTCCATGGTTGGCTGGCTCCAAAGCAGAAATACTGACAGTGGGGCATGGCAGAACAAAGACACTTCATTCATGGAGAAGCAAAGTAAGGAAATTTAACTAAAATTTAAGTTTTAATTGATTAGGTACATGCCTAACTTGGACTTACAGGATACATACACGGTGAAAGCCATGTGTCAAATGAGTAGTTTTAGAACTTAAGTCACTGAAGTACAAATGACACCAATTTTGCCATTTATATTTACTACCCTTACTATCATTGCTCAGCATTTTAAATAATTGTACTCTTCCCTCGGCCTTCATTTAAAAATGAAATTATTGTCACTTGCTAGTAACAGTAGCTTAAGATTCAACTACAAAATTAATGTTTGGCCAGTATAGCCTCAGAAATTATTCTCTAGCCATCAATAGTGTGCATATCACTCATTAGAAAACAGATTTGGAAGATTTAACTCATAGTTTTATTTGCTTTTTTAAGCCAAAATAAGCTAACAGAAAAAAGAAGATTGAACAAAGGAAAGTACGGGCATTCACACGAAACAGGAACACCAGAGCAGAAGCCACATTTAAACTAGTCAAATGTGACTTCTTTAAGTGATGTGTGTACCTCTATAAAGACTGATACTAATTTATATATACATTTTTAGCTACAGCAATTGTCTAACATGAATAAATTTTCCCTATTTGTCTTTCTAACAAAGTTTTTGTTTTGTTTGTAAACTGAGTCTTGCTAAATTGTGTAAGCTATGAAAAAAATGGAAGCAGCTTTCGTAAATGTAGAGAAAAAGGAGTATTGGGAGGAGGAGAAAGGGACCAAAAAAGAGATGTTGCCATGCACATGTACACATCCCCCATGATGAATGTAATCACTATGTACTGCAAACATGTAATAAAATAAAATACACTGCCCAGGCTGGCCTTAAACTTGTGGTCCTCCCTGAGCTCCCAAATAGCTGGGACGTACAAGTACACTACCATCCCTAGATAAGAACATTTTAAAATTGTGAAATAAAGCACAAAGTGCACCAAATGTAAGTATATTGCTTAGATTGTACACTAAACACTGACACTTTACCTGGATCAAGAACTGGAACCTTGTGAACATTACCACAGAAACCTCCACTGTGTGCTCTTTGTATTACAGTTTCTTCCTTTCTCTTCAAAGCATCATTCTGACTCCTAGAACCTCATGCTTACTAGGCAAATAGTCTACCACTGAGTTACACCCCTAACCTAATAAAAATACGTAGTATTTCCATCTCCTTAGTCTGTATCTCTAAATACTATGGTTTGGCTTTTTCTGGTTTTGAGCTTTATATAAATGGAATCATTTGCTTTTTGTGTCTTGTTTCCTTTCCTCAAAAAAAAAATTTTTTTTGTGAGCCCTGTCTGTGCTGTTACCTGTAGTTCACTTGTATTACTTTAATATTCAGTTATGATTATGCTGCACTTACCATTTCACCTTGGTGACCATTAGATTATCTTTAGTTTGGAGCCATTCAAATGATACTGTTAAGAACACTGCTCCCTCCAGTACCAGGAAGTGAACCTGGGGCCTTCTGCATTCTAGGATAGTATATACCACTGAGCTACAGTCCCAGCCCTTTAAATTTTTGTATTTTATGTTAAGGTCTGGCTAAACTGTGAGGGCTAGCCTCAAAATTGTGATCCCATTTTCTCAATCTCCCAAAGAGCTGGAATTACAGGCATGTGCCACCATGTGCAGTCATGTAGTTTTTACTATAGGTGGAGCCATTTCTGTTGGCCTTACATCCAGGAGACTCTCCTAGTAACAGGCATGTCATCATTAGAAAATGCTAAGTTGTTTTCACAGTGGTTTTGTCAATTTTCTTCCACCAGCAGTATATCAAAGTTACCTTTTCATCATGTTTTCTCCAGCACTTATTCAGTCTTTTTTAAAAATAAGTTTTTAATCTATTTCTGATACCTTTAATTTGTGTTTCCCTTAGCTAGTAAAGAGGTTGAGTACTTCAACTTTGACCATGTTCATATCCTGTTTTATTCTTGTTACTTATTTTTAATTGGACTATGTATATTTTGAATTACAAGATTTGGGGGAGTGGTAATGGGAACTGAACCTAGCACCTTCACAGTGGGCCACACCCTCAGCCCCCTTTTAAAATACTTTACTTTGAGACAAGGCCTAAATTGCCCAGTCTAGGCTTGAACTTTCAATCCTCCAGCCTCATCTTCCCAGAATGTAGGTATTATAGGTTGCAGCACTGCATCTAGCTGAACTCTATTCTGATTATTTTGTTAGTTTAATTAGGTTGTTGATACTTCTTCCATCCTGTAGTTTACCTCTGGAATCTTTTTAAAAGGTATCCCTTGGGGAAGGAAAATTCCTAAATATATAGTTAAATTTATACACTTAACCCAAAACTAATTGTGCGTGTGTATAGTATTGTTTTACTACAAATGTCTCTAAGCTTTTTTGTTTTTTAAAATGGGTTTTTAAAAATTAGAACACTTTAATCAGGAGCCTTAGAACAATTCTTTGTGTGCAGAAAAATTAAATTCTTGCTCTAATGTTCAATATCTCCAATATTTATAAAAGCCTGAGACAATGCAAGATACTACAAAAATAATTGCTTTTGATAATGTCATTTCTGATTGGCTTTGTTATTTAGTATGAGCTCCCCATATGCAAAGATATGGACAACCATTTGGAAGAAAACAAGAGACAATATGACAGATAGTAAAGATCTCTGGTTGTCTAGCTTTGAAATTTATGCTTTCTTATGTCCCGTTCTGTTCTGTTTTGTTGTGTTTAATTTTACCCCCTTTAAAATAAAATTTAAAAAAAAGTATTTATACTGTCTGAGGTTTTGAAGGTAACAATATATAATATTACAACCATTGTTGAATTCCTATCATCTTGTTTTGTACCCTCTACTGTTATTGTTTTGGGTTAGTGGTTGTTAATTGTTGGGTCTCTTTTGCTGTTTGTTTTCTTTTTCTGTGTCTTATTTTCTCTTAAATTAAAAAGAAGTATCTATACTGTCATTTCTCTTTTTGCTTTCAAAGAACACTAGGTAAAGTGATTATTGTTTGGTGAAATAAAACCATACTAAATGTGTCTATTTCACTAACATCTATTTGGTTGATTCAATAGTGATTTTTGGTATATGACATTTAATTGCATATATGGTTTTAATCTATTCACTGAAATAGTTGCTTAAAATGGTTTATTATTTTTTAGTTTTTGCATTTTTTTTTTCTTTGCACACTTTGTTTTGCATTGTTACTTCTGATCAGTAAATGGCTGGAGTCTGGAAGGAGCTGTGATCTCAATCAACACGAAAGTGAATAAAATTATCACACTGCAGTCTTACTATAACAGATAAAACAAGTAAAGAGTGTTGAAATCCTGGTATTACAGAAAGGAAGCAAAATACACTATCGCATTAATTCAGCATAATCATGTGAGTGAGAGACAGAAAATAGTGTATTTCAGAATTTTATGACTAGAGCCCTGGAATTGGAATGTTAGCATAGAGTAGACAAGAATCAGAGTATAAAAGGAAAATGAAATAACCTGGAAAAAGAAACAATAAAGCATTTTAATAGCTTAGTTCCTGGAAAACTGTTATAAATTTAGATTTCAGGGCTGTGAAAATTATTTTCCAAATAAGCATTTTTATAAAAGTTTTAAGTGTAACTGTGTTTGGGTAAACTTTTTTAGGTCATAAAAACAGAATAGAAAGGAAAAAGAACAGAAAACCAGCAAATTCTACGAGTATACAGGTAAAAAACAATTCTCTATCATCTCATGAATATATTCTATGATACTTATCAGGAGTTTCAAACCCTTCTTGAAATAACCACAATTCATCTATGTAAATAACAGCTGAACCATTCCTATATCATAAATTTGTCTCCATTAGAGGTAGAAATTAAGTAAGTATAGTAAAATATGCTTTAAATAATTGTCAGGCTTTACCATACATTTCAAAGCTTCCATGACTCAACTACAGATTACATTTGAGATGATGAGAGGGGTGAATTATTTAACACCTAACAATACTGTAACTATTATATGGTAAGTAACACAACTCTTAGCTCATATTAGTGTTTGATAGTTTATACTGGTTTTCCACCAGTGAAATTCACATAATATACAATTAACCACTTTAAATTTACAGTTCAGTGACATTTAGTAGTTATGCTGCTTACTGTACAAGTATTAGTTTTTGTTTCAAAATGTTTTCATTACATCAAGAGAACATCCCATACCACACCTCATTTCCACTAAGCTCTCGGTGTGCTAGCAACTGCTAATCTTGCCTCCATGAATTTGCTTGTTCATGATAATTTTATAGTTGAAAATGTTTAATATATGCCTGGCTTTTTTCACTTAGCATATTTTCAGGGTTTATCCAAGTTGTAAATTTAACAGTGTTAAAAAAAAAATTTAACAGTGTTCCATTCCCTTTTAGGGCTGAGTAATATTTCATCATATGTATAGGCCATGTTTGTTTATTAGTTTATCTGTTGCTGTACCTTTTAGCTGTTGTGAATGATGCTACCATAAACATTTGTTTTATGCAGCTTTTCCAGTTTTTTCTTAGTCTAGCTATGAGGTCTGCTAATTTTGTTTTTTTTTGGGGGGGGACCCAACTTCTGATTTTGTTGATTCTATTTTATTTAATTCCTTATTTTATCTCTAGTTTAAACTTTTATTACTTCCTTTTGCTGTCAGCTTTAGTTTGTTATTTCCTTTTGCTGTGGCTTTGGATTTAGTTCCTTCCCCCTACCCCTTCTGCCATCCCCTTCTCCAACATCTGCTTCAGTCTTGTTGTAAGCTGCATCCCAAAAACTGGCATACTTACAAAGCTTCCAGAAGACTTCTTCACTGCTGTTTTTTGGTGGAGGATGGAACCCGGGGCCTTTTCCTCCCCCAGGCAATTCTAACATACAACCATGAACATGAAAGGACAAAGTTCACATTCTTCAGTTTGACAGACTAGGCACTCTAGTCACTGCTTCTAGGTCTGTATTTCAATTACTATTCCACAGGCACCTTCTGCTCCAAACATGCTCAGTTAGTACTCTCTAAAGAGGTAGGCTACAGCAGTGGTTCTTTCTTCAGCCTGTATCAGAATTACCTAGTCTCTATCCGCAGAATTTCTGATTTTGTTGGCCTAGGGTGGGATCAAAAAATCTGTACATCTAACAAGTCTCCAGGTAATGCTAACACCACAGGTACAGGACTACATTACAAAACAGCTCTGTCCCTTTGTACAGCTGTTTCTTTGCCTTCAGTAACATGCCATCTCCATCATTCCACTCAACTAACTCATTTTTCTTATAAAACATCTCTAAGAATCCATCTCTTTCAGGAGGCATTTGCTCATTTCAACAAACTATCTCAAGGCACTCATTACTGTCAAACAGGACTATAGAAAAAGTATTGCAGAACATTCTTAATAGTACACCAATCAGCAGGGTAGATAAACTGCTGGCATACACAGGTTCTTTTGGAGGAATTAGATAGAGAGTCTCCTTTGGGCACGTAAATTAGAAATTTGAGAGAAAAGCAAGTAGACAATTTGTCAATCAAAATGAAATCTGGATTTCAGTGTCCACCTGCCCCATCAGTCATGTATCTTTTACAGAACTATCTGTGGCAGCACTGGCATAGTGCACCACTAAAGTACAAAGGAAGAAAATGCTAAGAAACCAACCCTGGATGAGAGAAAAGTGGGAGACACAATAAAGCTATCAGGAAAGGAACTCAGGAGAAAAAATTTTAGAGTTCTAAGTCAGAGAAAAAATTTTAGAGTTCTGAGTCATGATGTGCCTTCCAGTCTGTCCTTCAAAAAGGCAAGACATTTGCTTTAACATCTTTATGATCACAGTGCATACTTCACTATAAATGTTCACTGTAAATGGTTGATGAATTACACAATGACTAAAATTACATGAAAAGACTTTCTTTTTCATCGAGTAAATAAAGAAAACACACTCTGGCACCAAAAATCATAAATACTTTCTGAATATTAACACTGTATTTGATCTATATACTTACTGGAGAAAAGTATTAATTATTCTAATAAACAGATGGGAGATGTAAAGGTAAAAATCACATCTGGTGTTTGAAAACTAAATAACAAAATCTTCATAAAAGTCCAGAAGGAAAGAGGTGGGGTGCACTTCCAAACAGCTGAACATGTGGAGGCTCACAGAGAGTAGCACACCCACTGGGCATGGAAGCCCCATACTCCTTTCCCATGTGCTTTGCCAAATGCATCTCTTCATCCTTTGTAACTAACACAGTAAATGGTAAACATTTCCCTGAGTTCTATGAGCAAATTAATTAAACCCAAGGAGAGGGTGGTGGGAACCCTGATAAACATATAACTACTGATCAGAAATGTAGAGAAAAAAAAACCCATGGACTGCAATTGGCACTTAAGTGGGGGACAGTAAGGGTAAAGAGTATCCGAACTGCATCAGAGGATAACCAGTTGGTGCCTACCACAAAACTACTGACTGGCTGTCAAAGAGGAAAAATACTGGATGGGAAAGTAAAAAGAATTAGGATGCATTACATACAGGTACTGACCCCCCCCACAATGAATACAATCATTATGTATGGCAAACATGTACTAACAAAAAGAAAAAGAAAAATACATACTTCTTGGTAACCAAAGGTCACAGAACTCATCTATGTTGATTGTTGATTAATAAAAGAATTTTAAAAGCACTGGATTTCCCCCCTACATTATCAAAAGTAGGCACTTCTAAAAATATTGTTGCTGTACTTTTATCTGTGCTGATCATTTGAGACAACATGGATGAATCTACAGGTCATTGTATAAAGGAAAATAAGCCAACCACAGAAAGATAAATATTGGTGGAATCTAAAACTTCAAACTCATGGAAGCAGAGTAGATAGTTAACAGTAAGCAGTTACCAGAGGCTGGGTGACAGAGTTGGAGACTGAAGAGACACTGGTCAAAAAATACAAAATCTCAAAAGGGTAGGTCAAGACATCTACTGTACAATGTGGTGACTATAATTAATAACAATGTATTGTAAAATTGCTAAGAGTAGATTTTAAGGGTTCTCACTCAAAAAATGATGTGAAGTAATACACATAATTAGTTGGATATACAGCCATGCCATAAAGAATATATAAACCTGAACACTATATTGTACATAATACACATTTTTGTCAATTTAAAATAAGCAATTTTTAAAACAAAAATTACAACTATACTTTCATCATAAATATGAGATAATTGAGGCTTCTGCAAATTAAACATCCCACCTATGACAACAGTTATCATATAGTAGAACAGAAAACCAAGTCTCTGTAAAATAAACTTCAAAATGCAAAGGATTTCAACATGGAGAGAAGTAAGACTGAAAGAAAAATGGCCTTTCATAAGATTTACTAGAGGGCTGGGGACATAGCTCAGTGGCACAGCACCTGCCTGGCAAGCACAAGGTCATAAGTTTAGTTTCCAGGACCAAAAAAAAAAAAAAAAAAAAAACCAACAAAACAAAACAAAAAAATCAGAAGGCTTATTACAGTCTGTATTCCAAAAACTATACATGAGTTCAAATACTATCACTTATTAGCTATGCAACTTTAGGACACCTAGTCTAAAATGCTACACTGCTGTGCCTTATAAACTCTACCCCCACTCAACTTCATGCCAACAATCAATGCTACAGATGATACACGTAGAAGTTAATAAATGTTGCTTAAATTATCAGGAAAGATTTTTCACAGATCACTGTTTTCTTTTTCATTTCTTTGTGAGTTATATCTAGCATACGGTACAAATATATAAAAGCTAGACAAGAGTTTAAAGAATTTTAAAGCAAACATTCCAATTCATTGCCACTAAGTTCAAGAAATTGAAAAATTAGAAAAGCTTCACAATGTTTCCTTCCCTAAACACTTGAGGAATTTCACCTTAAGTTTACACAGGGATAAGACTAGCATAACAATAACTATCTCACAGGGTTATTGTAAAATATTTATTGGTATATACTACATGTTTAATGAGGTTTTTTTCTCATACACATATAACCACAGCAAAGATATAAAGGAAGAAAGCATACAAGTATGCAATCCAATTTTGTGACAGTAAAAAAGTAGAATGCAGTGGTATGTAGTGGCTGTACCTATAATTCTACCTACTAAGGAGGCTGAGTGAGGCAGGATTAAGAAGATTTCAAATTAGAGGCCAGCCTGAGCAATTTAGCAAAATCCCACCTCAAAAAGAAACAAAATGTATAGTTGCTAGGCCAGTAATAGCAAACCTTTCACAGCTTTCAATGATATAAACAGGTCACTAAGGCACACTTACTGTAGGTTCACCACCACGGCCCTAGACAAAGCTGAAAGCTAGGATGGGTTCATGCAGAAAATACTGCAGAAAAATTAAGAATCAATGACATAAAAGAAATTCATTGTCAATTTTGGAGGTCAATTCTCCTGGAGTGTGGAGTTTTCTTCACTCCCAAGTCAACAGTTCTGGAAAATGAGTTATCCCTCACAGCAAAAGGCATACATACTTAAGTACATAGAAAAGATCTAAGTTCTCCTAAATTTGGGGTTTCTCTTTTACAATATAAACCATAGTCTGTGCAAGTATCACCTGGACCTCCTTCTCACTGCCATGTGCAAACAAGTCAGAGATCTGAAACAAATAAATGCTGATTCTATGATTACTATTATACTGCATTATTCCTTCTAATTGTGCAATTCTACCAGCAGCCACTAAACTTAAGCAGGTTAACCTGTTGGCCTGCAAGCAAAATACAATCTCAAACATTTCACAGTTCTTGACCGCATTAGCACACACTCAACATTTGTTATAATTGAAAGGAGTATTCCACTTACATTTTGTCAGAATGGGCAAATAAAAATGGCAAAATCATATACTACCATCAAAATATTTTAAATATAATGAAAGTTTAATATCAGATAAAGTATAAGTACTTCAAGGCAAAGATTATTACCACAGAAAGGGACATTTCATAAAGATAAAACAGTCAATTCATCGAAATAATAAAACAATCATAAATTATGTGTGTCTAGTTAACAGCTTCAAAACACACAAGGCAAAAACAGAACTAAGGCAGTAATAAACAATTCCATAGTAACTCAATGATACAATATTCTTCTCAGTAAGAGATAAAACAAGACCCTTCTCTCCCAAAAAAGAATCAGTAAAAACACAGATTTTTTTAAATGCTATCCAAGTGCCATAATCTAAGTGATAAATTTATAAAATACTAAACTCTACTGCAGAATACATACTCGTGTGAAAGATACATTACCCAAGACAGACGATATACTGGCTCATAAAACAAGATAATAAATTCAAAATCATAGAGAGAACAGAATATATTAAAATCACAGAATATATTTTTTGAACTCAAAAGTGAAATGAAGTTAGAAATCAGACAATAAAGTACTTAAAATAACCCCAATTGAACCTAAGAGCTTTCATGCTAAACTAGGTCCCAACTTTTGCAAATTTTTTTATTTTGAAACAAGGTCTCCCTAAATGGCTAAATTGTCCAAGCTAGGCTGGAATTTTTTATTTTCCCACCTTAGCTTCCTTGAGTACTGGTAACATAGGAGATTAACCTGTGGCAAATCCATCGGCAAACTTGTGGGTTACTACAGGGCTTCAAGGAAAATCTAAATTTAGGTATTTTATCAGAAAATAAGGTATGTCCAAAATCGGTGAACAAAGGTTTCATCAAGGAAATGGAGAAAGAAAAATCATAAAAAGCAGAAATTAATGAAACAGAAAACACAGCAGATCCCGCCAGCCAAAAAACCACAGCAGACAAAATTAACAATGCTGATTTGATAACAAAGCTGAACTACTAAACTGATCAGGACTAAATGGACACATTAATGATATCAGAAAGTAAAGAGATACTATCACAGATCCTACAGGCATCAAAAAGATAATGTGAAACAAACAACTTGTGCCAACAGATTTCTTTAAAAATACAATCTGACACAAAACTGACATAGAAAAAACAGAAAATCTGAATAGCCCTAGTAATCCCTGCACTCTCTAGGCTGAGGTAAAAGGATCACCAAGGGTTAGAAGCCTGCCTGGGTTCCATAGTGAGTTCAAGACACTGTCTTAAAAAAAAATTTTTTTTAATTAAAAACTAAAAGCACCATTTACTCATTCCATCACTGAAGTACACTTTGTTTCTAAACTTTGGCTACTACAAATGAGACTATCATGAACATTTTGTTTGCACATGCTGTTTCACAAAACAAGAACTTCATCACAAATATAAATAACTGATAGATTTAAAGTACATGTATCTTCAACTAAATAAAAAAACTTTCACAAAATGACTTACCAATTTACATTCCTATCACGTCTTGTCAACACTTGATGTTAACAGACTTTTTAACCTCTGGCCATCTGTTGTTGGAAGCGAAATGCTTCCTTCTATGGTTCTATTGTGCACTTTTCTGGCTATAAGTAAATAATTCCAAATGAGTTGGTATGAATCATGATATAGATAAGAAAATTATCAGTGACCTGAATAAATGTTACATATTATTCCAGAAAAATTTTATTCTCATTTGTATGTGTTTGTAGTATGTGTTTACAATGCAAAATTTTTTAACTATTAAGCTTCTTAAGTTGAAAGACCTTGCTGTGGATGTATAATCAAAGTAAAATCCCACAGAAACCATTTGGGTAACTCACTGGTGCATCATGCATGCTCACTGCACCAAAAACAAAACAAAAAAAAAAAACCCAAAAAAACAAAGGCATGACCTGAAAGGTCCTTCAAATATTGACTGGCAAAAACAGATTCACAAAAGGAGAAAACCTGAGGGAAGCAATAAGGGGTATGCTATATGGAGATAAGGTCCTGTAAAGCCAACTAATTGCCAGGCATAGTGACACACACCTGTATTCCAAGCAATGGGGAGGCTGAGGCAGAAGGATTGCTATGAGTTTGATGCCAGCCCGGGCTACATAGTAAGCCCAGGCCAGCCTAAACTACATAGAGAGATCCTGTCTCAAAAACAAACAAACAAATAAATAAATAAATAAATAAATCTGATCTAAATATGACATAATTAATACCATTTTAAAAGAATCATATGTTTCTTGGCCTGCGGAATCATACATTTCTTGGTCTGCTAGGCAGGCATAAGTTTGATCCCCAGTACCAAAAAAAAAAAAAAAAAAAACCCACACAAATAAAACCTTTCTCAATGAAAGTTGCCCTCAGCACTAAAACAGGAAGCTAGGATTTGTTCTCTTAACTACCTAAATGATAGAAAACTGACTACTCCTCTTCAGACACAACCCTAATTCTTACCTCAAAAGTCACGGCAATCTGTGGGTTATGTAAAACCATCTTTTTAAGGTCTCTGCTACCTGCTGCTTTTCCCTAGATTACCACAGAAGAATCATCTGAATTCTAAACAGCTCTATTTTTTCAGTTAACAAAAGATTTACCAAATCCTTACTATGTCATTCTATATTAAGATCAAGCAGTATCTAACCCCCACACATACTCATTTTTCCATGCTAGTGCTGGTATGAAACACAAGGTCTCAGAGGAATACATCCAACTCGTCTCCCGGAAAAATTTTACTCCTGCTTATATTGTTTGATTGTCTTCTCTAAAACTATTCTAATTTAAAATGTTACAAAATAATTTTAATGACAGTTTTGTAAACACTGCCTTTATAACTGATATTAATGGTTCTATTTTTTCCAAATGTCTTAGTGACATTTATTTAGAACCGTATCCTTATGCTGACCAGTTAAGTGTCATGATGTCTGCATTTAATTTCACAAGGTGTAGTGTAAAAAAGGTGGTTGAATGTATGTGTAGACATAAAACAAATTTGATATTTTGATAACTGGGAATTTAGGAGAAGGTACATGTGTTCATTCAACAGTTTTTAAATGTTTGATTTGAAAATTTTTTAATGGATGAAAATTTAATGTTAGACTTAAAATCCACTTATTCACAGGGTTTAGTTTTATGTTTAACAAATGTTAACATGCTTTTTAATACTTCTCTCAAGGTCTCTAAAGGTCCAGTTGCTTTACCTAAATAAATAAATAAAACTATCCCAAGTGTCTCGTCTGGAAAATATATTGCTTCCTGGAATGTTAAACCACATACCATGACCAAACTTCTGCTACTTCCTTTATTCCACCAAAAATATTGCTACTCTGATACTTTCAGATAACTTTTCATAAAGAACTCTCTCCTCACAAAAATACTGCTACTCTAATACTTTCAGATAACGAACTATTCATAAGGAACTCTCTCCTCACAAGCTACTGGACCAATCATACCAAAGCAACTGCCTGATGCAATGAATGATTCTGTGACCCTATCTACCTGTCTCTTACCAGGAGTATAATCAAAGGCATCTTAAATTCCATAACTTTTCTGATTCAAACTCACATATAATATGGGTAAAACAACAGGAATCAAGGAACAGCAAGAATTACATAATCTTTTCCCCACTGTCTTCCTTCTTAAATTAACTTTCTTTTTATTTGTAATTTCCTCTCAAGATAATAAAATTCTTTTATAGAGAGGGTAAACTAAGGTGCCAGGAAATACAAGGGTAAAGTGAAGACAAAATAACTATGACTAAAGAAATGAAACAAGATCAAGTGGGGCCATAGCTCTGGCTGTGTACACTTTTACATAACCAGATTCTTAATAGGTAAAGCGAGTGTAAATCTTTCCCCACAGCAGGCAAAATTCTTAAGATCTTCTAACAACCCACACAATTGTATAACTTTTCTGTGAGTGTGGGGGGGGATCTACAGATAATGAAATAGCTTTTTCTGTGTTCATGTTATACAGGTAAATTTTTGCATATGTAATTAAGATCACTAATCAGTTGTATTTGCCAAAAAAGATTATCTGGGTATGTCTGATCTAATCAGGTTAACTTTGAGGGCAGGAAGCAGGGTACCAGGAATCAAACTCACGACCTCAAGTTTAGCAAGCAAGTGCGCTGTGCTGCTGAGCTATATCCTCGGCCTAATCAGGTTAACTTTAAAAACTGAATCACACAGAGGCGTCTAAAGGTCAGAAATGTGAGTCAGAGATTTGTTTCTATTTGTTTCAATAAACACAAACACCCTGTGTTATGAACTGCTGCCTACTAGACTATACTGTACAAGAAACAGAGCAGTCTTTAGTCAACAGCTCCAAGATGGGAACTTCTGTCATATCACTGAAAGGGTATTAATTCAGTCAATAAACAGTGATCAAGGTAAAGGACCCTGGGCCTCACATAAGTACAGCCATTTCTAAATGTCAGATGTCACAGTACACCCCTGTAATCCCAGCACTCAGGTGGTTGAGTCAGGATTGCAGTGAGTTTGCGGCCAGCCTGAACTACACAGTGAGACCCTGTTTTAAAAACACTGGGGGGAAAAAGTGCAGTGACATCTAATACCTTGATTTCAGCCTGTGAGATGCTAAAGAGAGACCAGCCTTACCATAATGAAACTTCTGACCTACAGCAACTAAAATAAGTAACAGAAATGAAGAAATGCATGTCATGTATCTTTCTTTCCTCAGATTACCTTTAGCATTGATTATGAAGATACACAAGTCTACAAGAAAGGAAAAATGATTCCAACTGTACAAGTTTGTGCATGTTTTAAGTTTAAACAGTTAAAAAGTTTTTTTACACACATCTTGTCAAACTGCCACCATATTATTCCATTTAGAGATGAGGACAATGAGACTCAAGGGAGTAAATTTCCATCCCAAAGAAAACAAACCTAGGGAGTCTTCCAAGCAACTTCAGTTCAAAAATCTCCCGCCCCTACACCACAGGTTCCATAACGCTTTGAAATGGGCTTTTCAAACCAATAGTAATTGTATTACTTTCTTCAAAGGAAAGTATCCTAGTAACAATTTTCCATATTTTACCTCTTTTTAAATATCCTCTAGCCTTATCAGAATATCTAACTAGAAATGCAGAAATTTTTCTAGTCAAAAGTTTTCTGTAAAAATTACCGTTAGAATCACTTGCCTAAATAAACTTTAGTTTACTGAAAGCACATTTTTCAAATGGAAAAAATAATTTAGGAAAACACCTGTAGGTTTCCTAAAACTTTATTTGGCTAACAATCTGTGGCACAGCCCCAAAAAATTAAAACCAAGGAAATAACATTTCTAGTTCTTTCAGTATTTTCTTCCAAGTTTACTCTGATTTCATACATTATAAATGAGAACATGGTACATGTATTGCATTATCACACAATAAACGAGTCGTTTTTATTTGTTATTCATACATTTCCTTAAGTGCTTCATCATCAGCTTGCAAATTTCTTAAAATACACGGAAAATTAAGTTAGAGATTCACAATCAGATTCCACAGGAATCACAAATCACACAACTTTATGCCAATTTAGACTTTCTCAAACTGTTTTGTGCAAAGATGCAAAATACAGTCATATCTAGTCACAAGTGCAAGAAAGAACTATAACATCGTGACAGCAACTTTTAACAACAATTTGCTATCACAAGCAGCATTGTTTTGAGTCTGTAAGGTTCGAAAACCATCCCATGACTTATATGCCTAGGGCACGACTGCCGGCAATGGGAAGAGAAGCGCTAAGATTTCAAAGGTAGGCAGAAGGGGTGACGTGACACTCTTAAGACCTGAAAATTTCTTGGTCCCTACAGTACGCAAGCAGCACCCAGTTCGGGCCCTCCAAATGGGGCGCAGGTCCAACTCTAGGCACTCCCCTTCTCACAGTTCTTCACCCTGCCCCCACCCCAAGAAAGGAGGGAAAACAACTTTTATTGGCCTCCTCTCCCAGGGGATTGGCAAACTAGCGGGCCAGTGCTCCGGCCTGGACACGTTTCCCAAGGAGCCCCCCGCGGGGAAGGCAGATAGCGGGAAAGCCCGGGCTCGATGCTCCATCTCCCCAAGTCGCCAGCCCCCTACCCCACCCCACCAACAAGAGGCCTCGACCGGCCGCCACACCAAGCGACCCCCAGGCCCCTCCACTGTAGCGAGCTCGTTGTCATGTGACGACGTCGCCGCTAAAACACCGCAGAAACGCAGGTCGGCGGGCGGGCAGCGGAAGACATTCGCGCCAGCCCGCCTCGGCCCGGCCCTGCCGGGCGCGGGCGAGTCCCGAGAGCCCGGGCGGGGGGAGGGGGGGGCGGAGGGCAAGCTTGGCGGCGGGCCCGAGCGCGCCACAAAGGCTTCCGCGCCTGTCGCCGTAGTGCCTGGGCGGGCGGGGGCACAGATTTGGGGGCTCGCGGGAGGGGTAGGAGAGACCAGGGCGCTGAGGTGACCGTCGCGCCCACAGCCACCTCCCCGGGCGCTCAGACAGCCCGCGACCGCCGCGCCCCGCACAGGCCCGCGCGGCCTCCCTCCCCCGCGCGGGGTCCGCGCCCGGCCCGCCCGCTCCCCGCTCGCACTCTCTAGCTCTCGCACGGCCTCCATCTTGGATCGCCGCTTCCAGCCCCCGCGCCGCTGCCGCCGCATTCCCCCTCTTTCCCGCCCCCCGCCGCCGTCGCCGCGGCCCGCACTCACCTCAGCTGCCCATCCGGGCGCTGCTGGCCGTCGACCTAGTTTCCCCCCAAAAGTCTCCGGTGTGTTATTCCCGATGTGGGGGGGGTTTACGAGGTGGTCGCCGGGGGTTCGGGAGCGGGGGCCGCGCCTTCAACGGAGCTGCAATCCTAACCCGCCATCTGGTGGCATTTTCCACACGCCAATGGCGCCGCTGCAGACTTGGGTCCGGACCGCCCTCTGCTGGCCGCGGTGTTCACTGCCTTGCTGACGGGTCGGGCCTACCCGGAAAGGGGAGGGAGCTGAGGCGCGAGCTGGGTGCCTTGGCGGGGGCGCGCGCAACCGCTTTCCTGAGAGGATTGCGCGCACGCGCACCAGTGGGGCGGGAAACGTGGCCGCTGCGTGGCGGCTCCGCCTCCGCAGGGAGAGCCTGCCCAACTCAGCCAATCGGAGCGGCAGATGCCTCTCGTGCAGGGCGCCTTGGAAGAACTTCGTTCGTGGGCTGCCTGAGGCGGGCGGAAGGACGGCCACAGTGGCGCCTGCGCGTCTAGCGTACTGAATTGCCGCCCGCCATTTTTAGAGCTTCTGGGGGAGCTGGGAAGAGACCCGCCCCCGGTTCCCCCGCCGAGGCCCCTCCCCAGGTCTGGGGCTGGCGCTTCCCTCCGACCTCCTGCCGCCCCCGCCCGCTGCCCAGAGGCTCCCTTTGCGGAAACGCAAGGGAGCGGCAGCACACTACCCTGCTCCCGCCGGCTTTAACGAGCGAGCATTGTTTTCGCAATTTATTGTTGATGAGGTGCTTTCCCCGAGCGAAGGTGAAAACGTTTCAAGACTGGGACTTCCCGCGCCGCAGACCTAGACGAAACACTGCCCGCTGCAGGCCGATTGGCGTCGTCCTCCCTCTGTAAACCAGATCCTCTCCGTGGTTCCGGCTTTGCATAAGGCGGCAGCATTGGCTAGCTCGTGATAAGGGAGTGTAGCTAATTGGGAAATCGGACTCAGCTTTGCAATTAGATTTCTCCCACAGCCTAAGGTCACATTCAGGGGCTCTAAGATGGGATTTGAGAATCGTAAACTAGCTGTTGAAAAGGAAATAACTAAAGGGGATTTTGCACGAGCTGTTTAACCTCGCCCCTTCTGAAGAACGCTCACTAGCTGCCTGTCGTTGAGCAAGGCGTCTACCTTTTACCTGTTTACAACTTTTTGCTATTAAAGTGAATCCTAGTTTTCCTAAGTCACCAGCCCCATGTATGACTCAATTCTCTATCGGTATAGCCACTTTATTTTTTTTTTTCCAGTGTTGCCTTAGAATCGCTCAACTCACATATAAACTTGATCGCTAGTCTCCAATAAGTTATCCATGTTTCTGGTTTCCGTTCCAAGAGATGCAAGGTGTATGACTCCTAACTGGAGTAGGGTATGAATTCATGACTGGACTCTACTAATAGATACAGAGATTTGCAGATAAATACCGTTATTTTACTAGTCCCTGATGACTATGTTACTTTGCAAAGCCTATTTTCAGCTGTCCGTGTTACTGAAGGTGCCACCCCAAGTCATATTAATAGACATCGTTATCTAGTTTCCTAAGCTTATAGCTATGGGACTCCAGAAATGGTTGACGTTTTCTCCATCTTAAAATTTCTGTAGCCACGTCCTGACCACTCTCGAAATTTTTCACGGAATTAATCCATTTCTCCTCTCCAAAAGTCATCTTGCCTAACTAATGGCATGTTACATCTTCCCAGTTCCTCCTCCTGCCACTATTTTCGTAGGCGCTTACATCTTTAGTATCTTAACCACTGCCTTCTTCCTTTCTGTTTCCATTGTCTTCTTTTTAAGTTTCATTGTTTTAATTTTTTTTCAGTGTTAATTTCTAATTACCGTTCGACCAATCTTTCTTTCTCAAAAGAACAAAGCACAACCTCGTCCCTTCCTTGAAACCCTTTTCCTTCTTTTAAACCATTTCCTAGATCAACGCACCTACCAGGTTTACTAGTCTTCTGATATCTCTGCCTTCTCCTTCCATCCCCTGATTAAACTGGTAGCTCTGCTTTTCTTTACTACAACTTTCTTTTAGAAAGTTCCCCTAAATTACTACCTGTTCCTCATTTTTTTCTTAACTAAGCTTCCTTGTGATCAGCTAATTTCTAGAACTCTCCAGCTCAAAATTTAAAGTAATTTATTTTCCCTACTTGAATCCCCTAATTTCTTCCTGTTGTACTTTCATTATAGTCTAATGATTAAGAACATGGGCTGTAGAACCTGACTGCTCTGGAAAACTGTGACGTTGGCCAAATCTCTTTGTGTTAAAGTTCCCTTAACTGTAAGATGGAAATAGCAATAGTGTCTACCCCATAGGTCTGTTTAACACGTATTATAGTTGTTTCATCTGTGTCATTACCATGTTCTTATCTTGCTAAGAATTGTTTAGCTCCACCTTCCTGCCCCAAGTGCTGGTGATTGACCCCAAGACCTCATGTGGCATGCACTTTTAACACTGGGCCACACTTCCTAGCCAGGTGTTTTTTATTTAGTATTCAAGGGCTTAGGTATTTAACTTTCTGAGTGCATAGAAATCTAAAAATGTCTTTATTTTGTCCTCACACTTAATAATTGAGCCAGTGTTTATAATTTCATAGTCCTGAGCCTGTAAATTGTAGGACCAGACTTGACTCTTCTTTGGAAAAAACCTGAGCCTAATTATATCCTCATTTATATCCCTTACTGCTTTGTCTGTTGTGGCTATCTTCAAGTCCTTCCCTCCCTATCTCCTCCCACTGTCTTATACTACAACAGTTTTTCAGCTTTCTGAAAAGTACTGATTCTCACACGCCTCCCCTTTATAAATACAGCATTATGTACCTACACAAAACCCTCTGTGGTTCCTATGGCTTACAAAATATTATATAAAGTACTTAAGGACATTCATGGCATTCCTTGATCTTTTTATTGCTTTTGTCACAATTTCTTCCCATTGGCTGATCTGGTCTAATTGTAAATATAAATAACCAAAGGGCATATTCATTAATTCTTTGGCCATTTAGCAAGTAAAGTAATAGAGATCCCATAAAATGTTGACTCTTTTGCAGAATTACACATTTACCAATAGTTTCTGCTTTTGTGAAATTCTTAATCAAGATTCCAAATCTCTCTGATTTTCAAACACATTTTTAACAGCTTCAAATCATTGATGATTAAAATATCAAAAAGAATATACTTTATCAGATACATGTCCATTAGACCTTTTACTATCTCAGCCAAACTGTCTCAAAACTGGATATTTAATGTTACAAATAGAAAAAAATACATTCTATGTTATTTGAAATAGGTCGACATTAAACAGGGGTTCCTGTAGTTTATTTTAAGACTTTATATAGTTTTGTTTTACCTGTAGTTTTTTTTACCTGTCATATTTTCCTTATTTAAATACAAACTCATGCATCTTACAATGTGTTAGTTATAACTTTTTTTTTTTTTTTTGCCCAATGCAGGAGACTGAACCAGGGGCTTAGAAAGGCTATCTAAATGATGTACCACTGAACTACATCCCAAGCTCCTAATTAACATGAAACATTTGTTTTTAAGAAAACAACATGAAAAAAGTTATTTTATAAGCAAGTAGTTGTGACCCTATGTATAGTATAATTTCTTTAAAATTTTAGTTGACCTTATATCTTTTTCCTCTTTGGGTAAATTTAGCTTGTAAAACAGTTAAGTTATTGTATTTGGCCTTACAGTTCTGTTTTAAAATGTTCAACTAAATTTTGTTTTAATGGTGATCATGGTGATATTCCCACCACCAGAAAGGCATTTTAAAACAACATTTGGTTAATTATTCTTCCCTTCCATTACCCTTTTACTGATGCAGTTGGCTATTTAGACCAAAAAGAGGTCTCTTGTTTTCTGATCATGCTCCTTCACCCCATCTCTTTTCCACTCGCACAAACACTGTGTTCTGAAGATCGTGACACTGCCTCATTTTTCTCCCACAAATCAAGTACTTGTGTTTTTTCACATGACTATAGGACAGTTGCTTTTGCTTATATGGCAAATACCAGAAATGGTTTCCCTTTTCTTTACTATTGCAATTAAGATGCTCTGCCAGTTGGTGGCAGTAATAGGCCATGACGTCCTACCTAGCAAGCCATGATTGTATTAAATCGTTTTTTAACACTAGAAGTACAACTCCTTTAAAAATTAACAATCAATTCTGCCTCAACATTGACAATAAAAGGGATCCAAAATACCTTCCTTTTTAGAATTAGTAACCTCCTATGCAAAACTCACCTCCCCCAAAAACGGAACTATTTGGATATCTTTAGAAAGACACAGGCAAAGACAGATTCTCAGAGAAAGAAGAAATGAAGTTTTACAGGTCTAGTATAGGGACAGAATGAGTGTGAGTTGGAGCTAAGAGTTCGTACATACTATTTAGGCCACAGAATAAAGTATCCGTAGAGCAACCATTTGCTTAGTTCAAGTTTCTTAGTGCCCCTGATATTTGCACCTTATTACTTATTTCAAAGGGCCTGGCCCATTTTAGGGGTATCCTTGATGAGACAGATGTTGTGTCTAGATGTCCTCCTAAGCCTCATGTAGTTTTTTATGGGGCTTTTCAGGGGTAACCAAATGTAGGGTTTGTGATTGATCATGGTCCAGTGCTGGGATTAAGGGTGTGAGTGCTATTCCCACCCCAGGGCAGGTAGCCTGCATACAATATGGAAGACTGAAAGAGGTTTGTCCATCTGTCTCTCCCTCCATCTCTTCTCTCTGCTCTGTTTGCCTGCTTGTTGCTTCTTGCTTTTTCTGTCTTCCATCACCATGAATGATTGCCCCTCTGCCATGTGCCACCTGCCTTGGAACCAGCCAACTATGAACTGAAACCTCTACAAACTGTGAGCTAAATAAACTTCTCTAACTTTTGTGGTGGGTATTTTGTCCCTCAACAACAGAAAAGTAAGACAGCTGTATTTTTTAAAGCAAATATTGTTGTAACCAAACAACCAAAAGAATTTATGATGAAAAGCTGTCATCCTAACTCTTTCCACCCCAAGACTACTCTCTATGACAACCTCTTCTATATATTTTTCTTTGAGATTATTTCAATATTTCTAAATATGCTTATACCAACTTTAAATGATATATAATGGCTACTTGCTATGAAAGATAAGATAATGCTAATACTACTGATCCAGTATTTGACAATTATATTAATTTTAGCTCTTTTCTTTGTCTTTGTAATTTTAACATAGTGTAAAACTCCTGCTAAAATTTCAACTGTACGTAGTATTATAACTCTGTTAACACCATCTTTCTTTACACCCTCTATTTGGCTCCCTTAAACACAAGCAAGACTTTTCGTACAGGTCGACTCTCAGTTAACAGCCAACCTCCAGGTCAAAAAATATGCTGGGATTATAGTTTCTTCTCTACAGGATCACCATCAAAATCACTGGAAAGCCAGTTAGAGGAAAATGTGCAGGGGATCAGGATCCAGCTGATTCTTTTCTCTTAATATCAATTGCCCAAATTTTGGGATTCATGTTTAGATCACACACTTTTATGACTTTTTTTTTCCCCTAGAATTTCAAATGCCTTTCTTTTTTCTTCTCCTGTATGTATTTTCCTTAATGTATCATACAAAGTTTTTCTGTTTTCTCCACCCTTTTACAAAGACGTTTTCCTTTTTGCTCCCTAGGACCTGTCCTTAATGATCTTCTGGCCTTCTGCGTCCATTTAATCTAATTGCTCTTTAGCTCTGTGCTTCCGCTGAGGACTTTATTGTGCTTCAAGGTTGAAACTCTTTTCTAGAACTCATGTTTTCTTTCTTCATTATCTTCTCATTTTTTTGAGAACATCATCAATAACTACTTATAAAAAAACAAGACAGAAATTTCCAGGATTTTTTTTATGTTGGAAAACATCATTCTACTGGGTCAGTATAACAAGTTGAATTTCATTTTCTCTCAAAACTCTCAAGGCAGTGTCTTGTATATTCTAGTACTCAATGATGCTAATAAATTGGAAGGAAGCATAGACTTATTAACAATTACTAGTTCCTTAATCCCCTCATCACCACCAGGTGTTTACTCATGTTTAATTTATTAGCTGTGAATCATCTCTAAATTAAAATATTTTATAGAATTAAAATTACTTCCAGCCAGACATGGTGGTACACTGTAATCCCAGCACTTGGGAAACTAATGCAAAAGAATTTCTGTGAGTTTAGGCCAATTTGGACTATATAGTGAGTCCTAGGCCAGGTTGTATTATGTAGCGAGACCCTGTCTCAAAAAAAAAATTAAAAAATTATTTCCTATGACCTTTATTGAGTGTATTTTATAACCAATTTATTTTTAAAAGAATTTTTAATAGAGTAGTAAATGCATAGGACCAATTAAATCAGTAAAATTACTTGCCTCCTTTTTCCCCCTAGCATCTTAGATCTCTCCTGGAAGGCAGCTTGGTTATCTATTTCAAGGAGCTTTTAGGTTTTACTCTTTAATCTTAGTGTTATAACATTCCTGGGGAAAAACATTATAATAATAAGTTATCAGGATCAGAATCTCAGATTTTTCCTTCTAAATCAGTGAATTAATATTGAATATAAATATCTTGTCAGGCAGGCTGGTGGTGTACACCTGTAATCCCAGCTACATGAGAGGCAAAAGCAGGAGGATTGCAGGTTTGAAGCCAGTCTGGGCAACTTAGCCCTTGTCTCAAAATAAATTTTTTTAAAAAGAGCTGGGGATGTAGTTCCATGGTTGAGTACTTTCCTAGCATGTCCCTGGTCCTGAGTTCAATCCCCAATATTGAAAAAAAAAAAAACCCACAAGAGAAACACTTCTGTCAATGACACTTCGGTAGACATGCATTGAGTAACTATTACTACATATGGCACAGTTAGAAACTGTGGTTATATAGTGCTGAGTCTAATCTTTAAGTAACTAAAAAAGGGTCTGTAGAACAAGGGCCACAAGCTCAAATGCCTTCAGGAGCCAGACAGTTAACATACAAAAGTGGGGAGGGGGACTAGACATAATAAAAGTGGCAATTTAACTTTTATGATGAATGGCAATCTGATACTTGGCCTCCATCCTCGGAAGGATGGAGACGATGACAAAGAGCTCATGCTCAGTCTAAAGCAGGCATCTACTGCTCAAAGCCAGCTGTTGCCAGATTCTTTTTCCTCCTAAGGGTTGTAACAAATCCAGATTTTTATTGAAGTTTCTTAGTTGTCTTTCTTTTCAGTCTTTAAAATGATATCATTTTATTTTACTCCAAATTTTGGAAAGAAATGAAAAATGATTTAGGAATTAGGACAAAATAAATATGCTGATGTCCAGTGAGCTTGCAGCCACAGGCCCAGAGGAGAAAAAGCTACTCCTCACGCTGAGCCATCTGCCTCATGTCCTGAGGAGAAAAAGCCATGTCCCAGGTGAGCCTGCTGCCATAGGCCTGGAGGAGAGGAAGCCACATCCTGAGGCCCTACCATCATCAGGAGGACTATTGATAAGCCACTGCCTCATACCTCTCCACCACCCGGGAATCTCAGATTGGAGAAACCCAAGTGTCTAGCCAATTCCCTGCACTGTGGGATGGGCAGCCAATGCAGGAAGTACCCAAGGCTCAGCAACTGGCTGTCTTGGAGGAACACAGGAAAATTTTAAGACGAAGGAGCAAGATGCTTCACCACCCAGAACAAGTGCTGGAGACACAGACACAAAGGAAATTAGAAGTGACACGCCTGAAATTTCTGAAATGATAGCAACTGAAGTAAAGGAATGACTTAGGACTTATATTGTTTGATTAACTTTGCATGCCTTTATCTGGTAGTCTGAGCAACTATTTATAGAGGATAACAATGTGCCATATAGTAACTATCATTGATGTCCTACTCTTCTAGATTTTGAAATCCAAGATTGTTCTCATTGTTTTGTTTCATTTTACTGTTTTATGTAAAATAAAAAAATTTTAAATACTGGTCAATATAAAAATTCTTTTATTTATTGTATTCTTAATTATACACTGAATATATGTGCATTCATTTATTCTCTGTTCTTTTGGATGTGTTTGAAATTTTCGTAATAGCATTTATAAACATTACATTAGGCCAACTAGATAAGGCCAACTAGAGAAAGAAGTTTGGTTTCACAAATGGGCTTGCTACCTGCAACTGCCTGAATCACCCAGTCAAGGGTTGGACAACCTAAGTCAGTGATAGAAAAATTCTAGAGACCAAGTGTCTAAACCACTTATTTGTCACATTGTGCCAACACTGCAATTAAACCTGAATACTGAGGTTTTAGTTTAGAAAAAACAACTCTACGTAACACCCATGTCATAGGTTAACTTCCACTGGCCTGTCTTATAAATTTACGATATGGAAGATTAGACAATTTGTTAAGTCCTATAGGCAAGAGAAAAAGACAGAAATAAAGGTAAGCAAGAAACAGAAAAGGCCCAGAAAGGACTTAGGCTTTCAAATTTGATTCCTTATTCTAATCATCTGTCAGGAACATTATTCCTACTTCTCTGGGAAGAGACTGAGGGGTTCTCACAAAAATGGAAATTTTTTTCTCCTCACAGAAGTGGAAATTTTCTTCACTTTGTGAAAACAAAACCAACAATAGATTTAACTACTTCATGGTGGAAATTGATCTGCTGTCAAGATTGCCCTTCAGATATTTGTCCCAGATGATGGGCCTATTGTTGACTTGTGTCTTTGATGTACAACAGAGCAGTTATCTCCATTCTGGCTGAACCTGGTCCTATTTCCATGTACTGATAGCTGTCTAGGACTTTTCCTTATCCCTGCAACTGGCTTTAAACAATGCAATTCGGTCTAGGAAGGTGCTGATGTGTAGTCTTTGAAGCAAGGCAACATGTCAGTGTTACCTTGCTTCTGTAGCTCTTAAAAAGCATGTGGGAGACAGGTGGGAGAGGATAAAACCTTGAGATAAGAGTCTATGACTTTCCAGGGCATAAAAAATTACGCATCAGAGCTGAAGCACTCCAAACCATTAGATACTACCTCAACTTGTGTTATATAGATTACTGTTTCTGCATATCCTTCTCTCTGCATATTGCAGAGGTGACTTCAGGCTTCCTGCCTAGCCCAGCTCACAGCATTCAAGTACTTCTCGCCATTCTCAGTTGCTCATCCACAAGCCACCCCTCTCTTTGTGAATTAATAAAACCCGGGTTCTGCCCTGGGTCAAGGCCTTTGTTCTGGTTAGCCATCATAATAACTGGACTTAGGACCGTCTTGGCTTCCCACAACTACAAATATACCTTAGTGTCTTCATTCTTGTCATGGGCTGCACTGAAGTAGTAGATTGGGATTAACTCACTAGAATTCTAATAATTTATCCATGGGATTACAAATACAAACTTCCCAAAAGACCCTCAATATTTGGTACTTCAGGATTTCTATTTTTATAGATAACTTCTTTTTCTAAGATGAGATAGGATCTGTCCCCAGATGGCCCACTCAACAATTGCTGGTTAAAGTAAAGTATAAGAGCCTGATCAGCTTAATGCAACTTGAGACAACTCTGATAGTCAATTCTAATCTCCCAAACTCCCTGTGGGACCTACCCTATACTCTCCCACTACTCTGCCTAATTCTGCTTCCTTCTCCCTTCTCTTCCTTAAAAAATGCCCTACCTGTTTATATCTCAGAGCTTCCCAGGAATCCAATCTATGTCTGTTGGTATAGGAGTAAGGTCCAAAAAAGCAAGCACAGGGCTTGGGGACATGGCCATTAACTGCCTACCTAACAATGAGGACATCTATCACAAGATTATAGTTCAGTTAAAACTTTCATGTGTAGTGAATGGGGTTGTTATACTGGTAGAAGAATATATTCACTAGTATTATGTATCAAACATTTGACAAATACAGGAAAAATTGCAACTCTAAGGGCAATGGAATTGGGTGGTTCTATGGACTAACATGATTATATTTAGGTACAGGGATTTTAAGAGGTAATTAAGATTAAATTAGGTCAAACAGTAGATTCCTAATCTGACAGAATCAGTGACCTTATAATAGAGGTCTTATAAGGAGAGAAAGAGTTATCTGACTGTGTGTGCACTCTGTCTACAACCATACCACTCTGAATGAGCCCTGTCTCATCTTGTCTGTGTGTATACAATGAAGAAAAGGCATGTGAGGACAAAGCAAAAAGAGAATCATCTGCAAGCCAGGAAAAGAACCTTCACCAGATACCAAACTCAGTGCTCTGATCTAGAGTTTTTCAACACTCAAAATGGAGAAAAATAAATTTCTGTTGTTTAAGTGGTCTAGTCTCTAACATTTTGTTATGATAGCCCATGGTGACTGAAACAGACTATAGCTTGCCAAACTGATAAACTGGAAAAAAGACGATGAAATGCTGAGAGTGAGTAATCACCAACTCAAAGCTAAAACTGAGGACTAGAGGATCTTAGTAATTCACTAAAAAGTCTCCTGAAGTGGAAGTCCCAAAATGCTGGAGAATAAACTCTACATAGGAAAACTCCAACAAATACTAAACTTCTATTCAACACAGGTACCTTAAATCATGGTCAGAGCCCTCAAGGGGACAACATGGGGCTTGACACATCAGAGGAAGATGTTCCCAGAAATGGTCCCC
>PVJX010013082.1:0-40129 GCA_004027295.1 Dolichotis patagonum | reverse complement strand
TCTTTTGTGTTCCTCCATTCTTCTGTCTTTGTCTTCTTGAGAGGTGCCCAGCCTTTCTTTTATTAATCTACTTATCTCTTGTTTAATTTAAATTAATATTTCAGTTTTGATCCCACTTACAAGGTCCTGAAGATATCTCTTTATGTCTGCTACCACTGTGTTTGATGTTGCATGTTTGCTCCCTCAATCTCTTTTGTATTTACCTCTCCTGCTATGTTCTCAGGGTTGGGGGCTGGAGGTTTTTTCTTATTTCTCCCTCTTATCATGTTTTTGGTTCCTTCCATACAAGTGTACAGTGTAATTCCCATCCCCTTTGCTTGTTGGTTAAGGCTCCTTTGGAGCACACAGGCTAGGGGTTTCTGCCCTCTGCCAGCTGCTATCAGACAGTGAAGATCAAGCAAGTACAGTGTGCACTGGCTCCTCTCCTCCAGGCCAGTCAACCTTTGCAGGCCTTCACTGCTTCAGTGTGCGGCTGTGCTCAGGGAATTCGTTTGTAGCAACCCACTGGGTCCCGGCCAGGGGCATGGCCCAATCCAAGCAGATTCCACCAATCCACTCAGCAAGGGGAGCAACCAACTGAAGCCACTTCCTTATGGAGTTAAGGCTGTCCTGCCCAAATCCAACATGTCTTCCAGCCAGTTTCCCCTTTCCCATGGGAGGGTCTTATTCCCATCACTCACCACGTGTTGATGCCGGTCCCTGAGAACTGCTGGGCTCCCAGACCTCCGACTTCAGTGCGGCTGCAGCGCAAATTCACGGTGCCTCTGGGTGGGTTGTGTGCAGGGCCGGGTCTGGATGAGCCATACACAAAGATGTTCAGCTCCACACTCCAGGCCACTCAAGCCAGTCGCATCAGCGCATTGGCGCAGTTCGGTCAGGCAGGAAATCAGGTGGCTCGACGAAGGCGCCATGCTTGCTGATCTTAGCTTCACTAATGGTAGCCCCGGGACCTCATATTTGAGCAGTTTTTTTAACTTTAGTTTCTTCCTGGGTTGAGAGAGTCCATCTCTCTCTGTTTGGGTCTCTCTAGTGTGTTAAATTCTGGCATTTAAGCTGTCTCTCTCAGAGAGGATCTCTCTCCTGCTACCTACCAGTCCGCCATCTTTGGAAACTCCCTCTCCTTGTTCTATATTTCCATCTTAAGACCACTTTCATTGCATCCCACAGATTACAATATATTGTTTCCACATTTTCATTGAATTGTAGGTATTGCTTTATTTCTTCTTTAATTCCATCTGTAGCCCGCTGGTTGTTTAAAAGGTTGTTATTTAATTTCCAGGTATACATGCAGGTTTTGCAATTTCTTTTGACATTAATTTCCAATTTCAGTGTGCTATGGTCAGATATTATGCATGGAATAATTTCAATACCCTTGCATTTACTTTAGAATGTTTTATGGGATAATATATGGTCTATTTTGGAGAATGTCCTGTGTGCAGCTGAGAAGAATGTGTATTCTGTTGTGGTTGGGTGGAACACTCTGTAAATATCTACTAAATCCAATTGCTTGCAGGTATTATTCAGTTCTATTTTATCTTTGCTGACCTTTTGTCTAGTTGATCTATCTCTTTGTGACAATGGGTTGTTAAGGTCTCCTGTAGTAATTGTGTTCTTGTGTATTTCGTTTTTCATGTCCATTAGTATCTGTCGTATATAGTTGGGTGCTCCTGTGTTTGTTCCATATATATTTATAATTGTTAGTTCTTCCTCTTGAATTTTTTCACTTAGGAGTATGTAGTGACCTTCTCTGTCTCTTTTAATCATTTTAGATTTGAAGTTCACATTATCTGCAAATAGAATAGTTATCCCTGCTTTTTTCTGGGTTCCTGTTGCAAGGAATACTGTTTTCCATCCTTTGACTTTTAATCTATGAATTTCCTTTTGGGTCGGTTGTGTTTCTTGTATACAGAATATTGTGGGATCATGTTTCTTGATCCATTCTGACAACCTATTTCTTTTGATAGTTGAATTGAGGCCATTTACACTATGGATATCATTGATATGTACTGGCTCAACTTTGCCATGTTATGTTCCAATTGTTTGCTTTCTGCTTTCCCCCCTTATTTAATTGCTTGTCCTACTTGGTGGTTTCTTTCTGTTGTTCTGGGGATTGTGGTCATTTTTGTCTCTGTCTCATATGTCTTTCAATGCCCTTTCTAGGGTTGGTTTGTTGGACATGAATTTCTTCAGTTGTTCTTTGTCATGGAAGTGTCTTGTTTCTCCATTAAATTTGAATGAAAGTTTTGCTGGGTACATCCATTTGGGTTGAAAGTTGTTTTCTTTCAGGGCTTGAAATGTTTCACTCCAAGCTCCTGCTGACTTGAGAGTTTGTGCTGAAAAGTCTGCTGTGATTCTAATGGGCTATCCTCGATAGGTGGCTTGTGTCTTTTCTCTAACAGCTTTTAGTATTCTGTTTTTATGTTGATTGCCTGAGATCTTAATTATTATGTGTCTGGGTATAGATTTATGTTGATTGTGCCTGTTTGGCATTCTATATACCTCACTTATCTGCATACCAGATTTTTTCCCCATGTTTGGGAAATTTTCTCCAACTATTTCTGTTTATATTTTAGATATGTCATTTGTATTGACTCCAGCATCTTCACTAATGCCTATTAATCTTATATTGTTGCTCTTGGCATCATCTCGAAGCTTCTGGATTGTCATTTCATGCTGCTTTGTTATTTTTAAAAGTTTTATCCTTTCATGATCACTAATTGAGATCCTGTCCTCAAGGCCCAAAATCCTATCCTCAGTTTCATTTAAATGGTTTTGCATGCTTTGAATAGAATTTTTGTTTCTTGGATGTCTCTTTCAGTTTGCTTCATGAATTCTGCTTGTTTTCTATATTGTTCATTCAAGGTTTCAATCAGTTTCCCATGCCCCTGTACTTTTTTCTCTACTTCATCTTTAGCTGCACTCAGCAACTCCTTTACTAAGGTTGTTACTTCTATCTTTACATGGGAGAGTACTTCTAATTTGATTTCCTCTATGGCCTTATGGAGTTTTTTTTATTACATTTGCTATCTTTTCAGAGATTTCTGGTGTGTTACTTTTGGAGTCCTCTAATTCAATGTTTCCTGTACTTGCTGCTGATGGACTGGATGTTTGAGATTGCATTTTGCTTTTTTGTTTTGCCATTTTCCTCTTTTGAGTTAGTGTTTTGTCCTTCAGACCCACTAGTGTGAACTGTTGGTAGTGTGTATCTTGGCATCCTTCTGTAAGGTTGATGTTTGTCCAATTGCTGGGTCCCACATTGAATAGGTAGGCCAGTCACCTGACTTCCTGCTGCAGGGCCTGTTGGGTGAGTCCTGTATTCTTCCTGGGCTGACAAGCCTAGTAATATTGATGTAGGTCAACTTTTAGTTCCTGCTAGTACTTTATCTTCAGGTTACTCCAGGTCATCAAATCTCCTTGCCTATATTGTTTGTGTCAGTTGAGGCCCTAGATTTGAGGGTACAGACAGCTCTTCCAAAAATAAAAATAGCAGAATATACTATGGTAACCTTAATTTCCTATTAACATAATCTGAAGCCCTGTATAACTTACACTGTCTTATTACAACTGATCTTATTTGAATCTGGTTTGTTAGACTCAAACCAGATTTTGTCTTGACTGATTTTATTCGAATCTGTTATGATTGATAGTATCAAGTCTGAGAATATAGGCAAATACTCTGAAGGCAACAAGATTCACTAGGATACCCACTCTGGTTTGACTATTACCTGCTTTTGAAGTCTTATAATGTCTCCAATGTTTTGTTTTTATTAATATTGTTATGTACTGCTATGTTCAATTATACTATGCCTGATGATAGAGACAATTCTACTGAAGATAACAAGAGACATCATAGTAACCATTGTAGATAACCTTGTATTATGGTTTTATATGACTTTCTTCTTTCATGTTTTTCTAGGAATTTTTTTTGTTTTGTCTTGTTTTGTTTTTTTTCCCTCTAATACAGAAAGGATAGATATACATGTAGAGACTCATGCATGTGTAGAACTTATAAACAGTTTATGAGAACTGATTATGTAATACATGATGAAATGAACAACTACTTCAAAGAAAAAGAGACACTACAGTACCCAGTGCTGATTCCATAGTGCCATGATGTGAAATCCAGCAATAGTATTATTCTTTGTTCAGAGTGATTTTAGTCTGTGTTGTTTTGTTTAATTTCAACATATGTGAAGGTATGGACAGCTATTTTGAAGAGAATGAGAGACACTATGACAGCCATTGTTGGCCTCCCTATTGTCTGGTCTTGAAGACCTAAAATGCCTTCCTCATCCTGTTCAGATCAATTCCATACTATATGGTTTCATGTGAATTCTCTGTATGTGAAGACATGGACAACTGTTTGGAAGAAAACAAGAGACAGTATGATAGATAGTGAAGATCTCCTGTTGTCTTGCTTTGAAATCTGTGTCTCTTACATTGTTTTCTTATGTTCTGTTTTGTTATGTTTAATTTTACCCTCTTTAAAATAAATTTTTTAAAAAATACAAGAAAAGAAGCTATAAAGATCAGAGCACAAGCTAATGCAAATCACACACACACACACACACACACACACACACACACACACACACACACAAATAAAAATGGTACCAAAAATCAATGAGCCAAAGAGCTGGTTCTTTGAAAGAATAAACAAAATAGCCTCTTCAGCAAATCTTGCCCAAAATATGACAGAAAAGAATTGCATGAATGCAATTACAAATGAAAAAGATGAAATCAAAATGAACACTGCTGAATCCAGATTAGCAGGACTTACTTCAAAACCATATACTTCAATAAATTAGAGAAATGGAGAGATTCTTAGATACATACAAATTACAAAAACTGAATCAAGAATATATAGAAATGCTGAATGATCCAAAACAGGCAATGAAATAAAAGCAGTAATTTTTTAAAAAGCAAAGAAAGTAAGAAAAGTTTGCAGGCTAAGTGATCCATAAGTAAATTCTAAAATTCTAATGTTAAGCTTCTCTCTGAGAAATAGCTGGCAAAACTCTTGTCAATATTCTGTAGGTTGTTTCTTCATTCTTCTGGTTGTTTCCTTTAGCAAAAGATTAATTTGCTATGATCACATTTGTTAATTCATAGTACTTTTCTTGTGACATTGGACATCTGCTCAGAAAGTCCTTGCATAACTTGTCTTATGAAAATGGCCAACCAACTAAAACTGTTATACAAATTTAATGCAATCCTATCAAAATACCATTAACATAGCTCAAAGATCTAGAAAAAACTTTCCTAAAACTCATCTGGAAACAGAAGAGACCTAGAATAGCAAGGGCAATCCAAAAATGGACATCTGAGAGGAGCACACAATTCTTAGGTGAAGAAATACAAATGGCAAATAAATATATGAAAAAATGTTCAACATCATTGGTCATTCAAAGTACAAAAATTAGAACAACACTGAGATTCCATCTCATTCCAGAAAAAATGACTATTTTCAAGAAAATAACCAGTAACAAATGCTAGACAAGCTGTGAGGAAAAAAGGACCCTTCTCCACCATTGATGGGAGTGTAGACTGGTGCAACCACTGTGGAAATCAGTGTAGAGATTCCTCAATCTAAAACTAGAGGTTCCATTTGGCCTGACTATTCCCCCTTCTTGATATCTTCCCAAAAGAATTAAAAGCTTCATACCACAGCAGTATGTGCACACCCATGTTTATAGCAGCACAGTTTGTAATACCAAAATCTTGGAAACAGCCCAAATGCCCATGAATTGATGAAAAGTTAAATAAGATGTGATTGTTTATACAGTGGAGTACTACTCTGCCATAAAGAAGGCAAAATGAGAGTTTTCTGGGTAAATGGATGCACACTGAGACTATAGTGAAGTAAAATAAATCAGACACACATGCTCAAAACCACACTGTCTCTCTGGTGTGGGAAACTGGAAGTGCAAATAAAGACAAAAAATTTATAGTATATATTATGAAACAGGAAGAAATTATTCAAATGGGAAAGGGAACTAAGGAGGGGTGAAGGGGAAAGAAAAACAGGAAAAGGAGAAATGGAACAAAGCTTTTGCAAATAAGGAGGGGAAGAGGGGTTGAAGTACAAGTAGGGAAATGAGACAAAAGAATCAAATTATATCAGGTATGGGTACAAATTCTCCATGATGAATGTGATCATATGTACATCTAAAATGTACCAATAAACTTAATTTTAAAAAGATATAGTAATACAGGCACAAATTGCATATGATAAATGTTATCATTATGTATACCTAAAATGTACCAATAAAAATAACTAAATAGGGGGGATAACATGCCATAGTGATATATTATAGCAGCACAATTCATAATTAGCCAAATCTTGGAAACAGCATACATGCCCACCAATAGACTGAGCGGATGAAGAAAATGTGGTATTTATATACAATGGAGTGCTACCCTGCCATAAAAAAGATAAACTTGAGGCATTTGCAGGAAAATGAATGCACATTGAGACCCTAATGCTAAGTGAGGTAAATTAGACATGCAAGTTTAAGCAGCACAAGATTTTCCTCATATTAAAATAAATTATGAAACAAAAGACAGATAATAAGAAAAAAAGAAAGAGAAAAAAGTTGCTGTATTTTAAATATGTTTTTTTCTGTCAGTTTCTAGCTGTTGCTATGAGCATGGTCTATTTGAAATAAACAAGATGAATTCTCAGATTAGGAAAATCTATGAAGATAGAGAATAGCTCAGTGGTTGCCTAGATTTAGGGAGCAGGCATTGGGAGATGATAACTAGTGAGTAGAATTTTTGTTTGGTTACAACAAAAATGATTAGGTGACCAAGGTGGTTTGTGCCTGTAATCCCAGCACTCAGGAGGCTGAGCCACAGAGATCACTGTAAGTTCAAGAGCATCCTGGGCTACAAAGTGAGTTCAAGACAGCCTGAACTGCTTAATAAAAACCTATCTCAAAAGCACAAAAAGAAACCTAAATTGATCATGCTCCACATATTTTGCAAGTTTGACAGGCCACACTTATGCCCTGCTTGGCCATCAGAGGGAACCATAAATGTAGAAATCATTCACCAAGTCTGGGAAAAGTGACTGATTCTGTACCAAAAAGCCATCCTGATCAATTCCCTTATATTGATTCATGCCTGGAATAGTGTAAAAGTCAGCTGCCATGACCCTGGGCTTTGGCTTGCCAAGAAAAGATAATCAACTGAATAAAAGAGCCACAAAGACTAAAACTAAAAAGATGTACCCTATGCTGCCCGATGGCCCCAGTGATGACATCCCTCCTCTGCACGCGGGTGGCCATGCACACCAGCCAGACTCTCCACCACTGCTACCAGAGGCCGCCACAGCTCCCAACCGGCCACAGCTGCAATGCCTGATTCCACTGCTGCATCCCCGCTGACCACGCCCTTGCTGCCTAGTCCTGAGGGGCCACCTGAGCCAGGTCCCGGGAGTCACCAGCTCTGCTCATCACATCTGCAGAGGCCCCTTTGGGGATGTCCTGGAGTGAGGTACCAAATCAACCGACTGCTTACTGCTATGAGCCTTTTAGTTCCAAAGTCTCCTCAACTGGAAACATCACACAACTTCCTACTCAGAAACACTCCAAGCTATTATCAAGTGTGTTTTTCTACAACAATGTAAAGGCAAACTAGCATGGAGTTTATTATGCCTGGGTGCAGGCAGACAGAGGGTGGAAAGGTTGCCTGTAGGGAGTGAAGAGAAGTGGGCTCTGTATAGGGTTGGAAGGAAGGTGAGGGAAATTAGATGAAGATCTTAGTAAACATCAGCAAAGTTCTCTGGACGTTTTGTGCCTTAGTGGACAAAGTCCTTGGAGCATCCAGTGAGGATGTTTAAGTGTCTTTAGATGCCCAGGTGCCTCCAAGAGTCCAAGTTCCATCTCATCTCTTGTAAGACATCCTGTGTTTGCTGAAGGCAGCCCGTAATGCTGAGCTGAGAACAAGTGTCTGCTGGGAGACAGGTTGGGTACTGGGAGAGTCATGTCCAAATTAAGCCGTGTGTGTGTGTGTGTGTGTGTGTGTGTGTGTGTGTGTTTCCCCCCTGCTGTTTTTATTTTTTATTTTGAGACAGGACGTCAGTAAGTCTCTAAATTGCCCAGAGTGTGCTCAAACTTGGTATCCTTCTGCCTCAGCCTCCTAGAATGCTGGGATTACAGGTTGGTGCCACCACATCTGGTTCTTCTTCATGTCTTTAAGAATTCACTAAGATGCATGCTGGGAGGGACAGCTATGTGGCAGGATGGTCATGCCACAGGTTTTCTGTAATATCCCCTCACATGTATGAAGGCAGTATTCCTCCAGTTGATACTGTTTCAATTTTTCACTTTATTTTTTTACTTTCTTGCTGTTTCCTACCCTTAACCTACAGAACTCAGCTTCTGCAGCTTCTGCTTGTGCCCTTACTTTGTTTTTGTTCTCTGAGAACCAACCATTGCTCTCTAAGCTAGGTAGAAATATTCTAAGCAGGCAGACAGAGCTGGGTACTGAGCAGAAGCTGTGGCTGGAGGTTTATCTGTTGAAGGCCAGGTATCAGGATAAAGATGGAATGATCAGGAGTACATTCCTACCCTGAGGGATAAGCAGAATACTATAGGTGGTATTGATATAGGGGAAAGCAACTCCCAACCTACTATATGTCTGGGACAAGTTTGTGTTCTCTAAAATCGAAGAATGAATTTTAGGAACAATGGAGGTTAAGAGCAGAAATATTTATTGAGAGAAAGAAAGCTTCTGTCTGAGAGAGAGACAGAAGGGATCCCGAGTAGGTTACAAAGATTCTGTATTTTGGGGGGATTTTTATAGAGTAAAATCATGAGATGAGGTGGGTCTAAAGTTGGGGAAAACTGGGAACTCGTAAGGCAGATGGGCATGAGGTGGGATAGAGCTATGTCAACCAATAAGTTTAATTGTTCAGGTAAAATTGACCAAATCAGGGACAAATGAGGAAGCGAGTCACATTAGTGACTCTTCCTATGGGGGGTTGGGATGGTGACTCCTGGCTTCTCAGGGTGACCCAGACTTAATCCCTAAGATTTATACTTAAGGGTGTAGTTGCCTTTGTTTTGCCCCCTGCCCTGAGATCTGGTCCACAGCAAGAGGTGCTTGTCTCCTCCAAGGTCATCAGACTTCTGGTCCTCTGTGCGGGCTTCTCCAAGGCCCTAGCCCTGTCTGACTGCCTATAATATTTATAACTAGCTCAGCTGCCTGAACCAGTATCACCTGATTCAATAAAGTCTAGATAGACACCAATCACCTACGTGGGTGACTAGGACCTCCTGATTCATCTCATCCAAAAAAAGTTCTTGTCCTTTCCAAGTACAATTGCCACATGACTTGCTTCCCATTGGAACAAGGTTCCCTAAGCAGCTATGCTTGGAATCTTACCACTGATCATAGCTTTGCTCTGCATTGTTCCCATCTCATGATTTTGTACCTACCTCGTGACTTTGCTCTATAAAACTTCCTTTGAGAAGTGGGCTCACTGGCAACCCTCTTGGGAGCCTGTTTGCTTTTCTCATAAGCTATCTCTTGAGCCTCTCCCTGTGAGTCAACACCATCTGAGGACCGGGTTTAGAGAGATCAAAGGACACATCAGCAAGCAAACCCAGTCTGGGAACCAGAACCATATACGGACACCTGCTGGATTGAAGCAGCCAGACCCCAACCCCTTCCGGTGCCTGAGCTAGCAAACAGGAAGTACCATTTCACAGCCTCTCCCCTCCACCCCACCTCATAAGCAACTGGCTTATCTGAAGAAGCACAGGCCCTGATGATAGCTATGGAGGTGAAATGCAATTGGATGCCTGTGGTATTTTGGTGTTTCGCTAACATGGCAGGTCTAGGGTCAGTGGTCTGATCATAGATTCACAGGATATCAGTACACAGTGTGGCATCTAGAGGGAACTCCTTCTGAGGCCTGCAGCCATTGTTGATTCCTTATGGTCTTGTTTTAGAAGTCCTATACCATTTCCATTGTTTTGTTGAGTTGGGTTTGATTCTTTTTTGTTTTGTTTGTTTATGTCAGATCTAATAGCAGGAGCAGCTATTTCAAAGACAGTAAGATATATTATGGTAGCAATTTTGTATTTACTACTGGCTTGCTTCCAAGTCCATTATGAAAGAGTATTCTGGTGCAATAGAGAAGCAAAAGTACAAAAAAAATCAGGTTTAATGAGTTGAGGACGTGGGAAGGAGCACACAACCCATGGCGGCTGGGCTGTCTCCTTTGACTGGAATATGAGGTATGGGACATATGTAACCTTTGACCAGGGATGGTCCTTAGGGCGGGCATTGATGATACAGGAGGAGCTGATTGGAGTTTTCTTCAAGAGCACTGGGAAAGGAAAAAGGAAGTTGTAATAGGGGAAGGAGGGAGTGACCTCAGGGTAAACATCCCCGATTTGGCCTTCAACTGCCATAATGTCTTGTATTTATTCTAGGGCAAAACTCTTTCATTCCCATTTTTTATTGTTAGGAAAAGGGCAAAGTCTTTCTGTTACTACTTCCTGCTGAAAGGGGCACCATATTGGGGCTCAGGAAGGCTGACATGATGACAGTTGATGTCCATGTAGAAGCTGGTACCAAGTATTTCAGCCAGGACAAGGAATTAATCATTAGTGAACACTCACATCCTAGGTTGGAGAAATAATAAAACACAAGGTGCTATGAGGAGGCAGATCACTATCGTAATTAAAGGACCCAGGAAAGGTAGAAGGAAAAGTGTCCTTGATCCAAATGTGTCATTCCATCAGGGCCATGGTGAGCAAGAATCTGAAAATTAAGCATGGAGTTGGGAGGGGTGAAGTTACAAGAGGTAATCATTCCCCCATCTGAAAGAGTAGAAGTTAAAAGTGTAGGTAGGATTTGTCCTTGTTTTAGGAGTTGAGCTGGAAACAATAAGAAGCATGAGAAATATAAGGCCTGATGATTAAACCATGTTTGGGAAATTATAGAGTAAGAGTACGGAGGGTTGTGGCTGTGTCGCCATAAGTGACATGAGATCTAAAACCTACAGGAGTCTCATGTTTAACTAAACAGCTGAGGGTGAAGAGAACTAAGATAGTTATAGTGAAAAAATTAACTAATAGAATGTAAGGGATCAGGAACCAAATAGGATAACAAGACATGACCTAGCCTGAAAATTGTGGATGTGGGGCCTTGGTGAGATGGAGGCAAGAGATAGGAGATGAGATGACCACTCAGAATGTTTAGAGTCACGGAAGTTAGCATTCAGAGGGTACTGCTTAGCTTGAGTGATGTGGAACCAGGATGGCAGTCCAGCAACCTTGACCACTGTTGAAGTTCTGAGGAAGACCAAGTAGGGACCACTCCATTTTAGTTGTAGTCCTGTTGAGAGATCTGATAAATAAAGGCTGGACCATTATCTGACTGATACTCCAAGGTAAACCAAACCTTGGGATGATTTCCTGTAACAGAAGTTTAGTAACTACATCAGCAGTCTCCCTGGTTGTGGGAAAAGCTTTTATCTATCTTGAGAAAGTACAAACAAAGGTGAGAAGATATTTGAGAGCTTTGTGGTGGGGCATGTGTATAAAATATACCTGTCAGTCCTGACCAGGGGCGTGTCTGTGAAATTGATGAGTAGGATGGGAAAGGTTATGTGTCCCTGAGGAGAGGTTCTAATATAGAGATGACAGGTATCTGTTGCTGAGACCTCAGAGTGTTTGGGTCAATCTACATAAACACAAAGGAATCCTGACAATTAAGGTATAGGGGGATGGTTGAAAAAAAGGGCATTTTTAAGGTCTAGGACTATGAAGTGAGTGTTGGAGGGAGGGATATGAAAGAACATTGTACAAGGTTTTGGCACCGTTGGTGAATTGGGTTAACAGCATCATTGATTACCCTAAGGTTTTACATCAGACTGTAAGACCCATTGGCTTGAGTACCAGGAGAATGGCAGTAATTTAGGGTGAATGGGTAAGTTTAAGAAAACCATTGTCTAAAAGATGCTTGATTATGTGGTACCCCAAAAATGAGACGACATCAAAAAAAAAAAAATGGGGAGAAAATAGCACTTTATTTTAGCTGGCACCAGTGGCACAGACATGGTGGAATCTGCAGAACTGTGCAACCAGGTTACATTTCCAAGGGGTTTATAAAGGAAAAAAACTGAAAAGCAAAGGTTGGGAGGGGCGAAGGTGACCTTTCACAGAGACAGCTGGATTTACAGGGATTTACAACTTGTGGTGGGCTGATTATGGGCAGCTTTACAGCTCAAGGTCAGTTTACTGGAATCTTACAGAGCACAAATGTTACAGCTTTGTAGCTTGGTGGTCAGCTATTTCCTGGAAATTTACAGAGAACAAAGGTAACAGCTTTGCAGGGAGGGGAGTTGCCAAATTCCTGGAATTTTACAGAGTAAGAAGGTCACAGCTGCACAGGTAAGGGGGTTTTGGCCAGGCCTTTGGAATTTTAGGAGGAACAAAGGTTGGAATCTAGGACAATGGAAACAGTGCATACAGAAAAGGATGCTTAGGTTAGAGTATAACAGATTATAAGTTTAAGTCCCTGTAAATATTTGGGAGCTATAGGATATTGGGGAATGCGAGGAAAAATTGAAGGATCCCTGAGACGAATTAAAATAGACATGGTATGGGTAGTGCGGGTAGGGTTGGAGGTATCCCAAACTATGAGATTGACCAGAGAAGAAGGGAGGGGAGGGGATGGCTTTGCAGCACACCGTGAGGGTGGCTGGAGGACAAGAGCTGTGGGGAGGGAGAAGTTAAACTTTTGAAGATCTCTACCTAATAGGGGTTGGGACATGTTGCATTGCTAGGAAGATATGGGTAAAGAAGAGTCTAGAACCTGCATGGAATAGGCCCTGTCTGCAGAGCTGAGTAGGTTGGCCGTCAACACCCACTACAGAGACTGAGGACTTAATACAATGGCCTAAAAACTCAGGAAGAACACCATACATGGCCTATATGTCTACAAGTACAGAGAAAGTCTTACCTGAGACCTCCAGTGGGACTTGGGGCTCTGAGAAAGGAGGCTGTGGACCCCGAGCCCCATCAGTCTTCAGCAGCAGGTCCAAGTATATCAGTCAGCCATGAATCTGGTGGTGATGAGATCTCCTGTGAGGGCAAGGAGTTAAGAGGATGGCTTACCAGCTCTCTGGAGGCTAGGGCAGTCACTCTTCCAATGGCCCTTGAGATTGCAGAAGGGGCATTCTCTTGCCCAGTGTCTTTTTTGTTACACTTGAAGCATCATCTGGGAAGGGGTTTGGGCAGCTCTACCTTGTCCTGGTTTACCTGTCTTAGAGCTCCAAGTGTCACTGCTAAAAGATCAGATAGTTATTTTTCCTTTTGATTTATATCTCTGTTGTTGAAAACACGAAAAGCCATATTAAGAAGGTCTCCCTGTGGGGTTTGAGGGACAAGTTTAGCCTTTTGTCTTGGGATCTGGCCACAGTGGAAGGTATCTGTCTTTTCCACAGTCACAAGACATCTGGTTCTCTGTGCTGGCTACTTTGAGGCCCTAGCCCTGTCTGACTGCCTATAATATTTTTAACTGACTTAGCTACCTATAGCATTTTTCCTCTGAAGAAGTAACCCAAACTGCCATGAGGGATAATGGGTGGTGACCGATCTGGCTTCTTCAGGCTGAAGGTAGTTGAAGTTGTTGATTGGGAGTCAGGGATACTCTGCAGAGCTTTTAACTAGTGGCCTTCAGTAGATAACAGGCATTTTCATCTTGGGTAGGTGTACAGCTTTAAGTCTAAAGGAGACAAAGGCAAAGAATCAATTAAGTATGCAGGAGTCAAATAATAGAATCAAGGGGATATTTGTGAATATAATTTTAGTAGTGGCTTTCCATAACAAAATTAAGGATAAGACACAGGGAATTTTAGAAACTGAAATGTCATTCATTTGTCATACACACATTCAGCTTTTACAATTGTATAAGTACCTCTTCTGCTGTTAGAATGTCTAATGCCATCTAATTTTGGAGGATGGCATGTTTGATTAATTTTACCTTTTTTATTTAGGAGATAGATCAGCTGTGATATTATTTAAGGTCAGTTGAATATAGTTAATTATGGTCCCAATATGCATCATATACACTTTTAACGGAAAAGATCTGGTGGATCCCAGTAAAAGGAATCTAAAAAGAATTTAGTATATTTGTTATGATGCCTTGGGGTTTGGCACCTTTTAGGCAAGAACAAATTTTAATCAAAGCATGCATAATCAAAGTATAAAGCATGTATAGTCAAAGCATGAGCAGTAGGGCTGACAGTTAAGTTTAGAAACTGCTTTTAGGTTATAGCAATTTTAATTAATTGACTCTTAGGTCCTTTTGTTGATGGACATTACATAAAGTTTTGTTTAAAAATTATCATTTGACTGATGACCTCATGTTGGCTTGACTTGAACCTCTTGGCTGGAGCACAAAAAAAATGCAGATGTCTTGATCTGAAAGAAAATTCTTATCATCATAAACAATCCCAATTGTACGTTTGAAGGTATGAATATACCATCAGATCAGCAACAATGAATTGTCTTAGTCATGTGAACTTTAGTTGGGGTGTCTCCCATAAAGGTATGGAGATTACTGGGGCCTCCAATTAATGAACAAGAGCTGGTTAAAGTTACCAGGTGGCCACTTTCTTATTCATCAATTGAAGTCCTATCCAATGTCTCCTCAACCCAAGGGATTTTGTTTAACCAGTTGTAGCATCATTTTGACCAGCTGGCAACCTAGGTGGAAGCATGTTTTTTAAATCTATAATCCAAATAAACCTTGATTAAATGGTCTGAAAATGCAAAAGAAAAAGGAAAAAAGATTGTTGATCTCAAATAAAAAGAAACAGCTGTTTACAGAGCATATAAATGGACAAACATGAACAGAACATCTGTACAGTATAAACAGACTGGACAAACAGACAATAGATATATAGACTGACAAACATCTTATATACTATTTAGAGTGCTCTCAAATGTATTTGGCCAATTTGAAATATAATAATAGACTAGTGTGAACCTTTTTATAGATTAATTAATAGAGATCTCTCAAAATAAGAAGAGCAGAAAAGAAACCTAATTTATGGCTAATCTGAGATAGGTCAGAGAGGGAAAAAAGAACATGAATATGAACTAATCCCTCGGGCCAGCCTGTTCCTGAAGTGGGAATAGGGACTGAGGCTGAGAAGGCTATAGAGCAGGCGGTGTAGATGGCCACCAAGCAGCCAACTGCCAGCAGGTACTGTGGGCAATTACCGGGTATTAACTATAAAATGGCTGATCATCACCATGTCACAGGGAAACACAAGATGGCGACTGATTACCAGGAAACCCACAACTAGATGACTGCTGCTGGTCCCACAATGAGGGACCAAATGATGGCAGCACACTGTCATCTAAGGGGTCTGGTGGGGAGGGAGGGAGAGTTCCTGGTGTAGCAGAGTGAGCCAGAAGTATTTGGGCCATCATATAAGACAGAGTGAGAGAAGGACACATCCTCAAAGTGAAAAAGGCCTTAAAATGAAGGGTTTCTGCCAACTTGCTGCCATTGTAAGAAAAGTATAAATAGAATATCTGCATTTTGGTTTTTAGAGCCTTCTTAAGGCCAAGAGCACCAAGGCTATGAACCAGGCACCCAAAGGTGTGTTTTTGGGGGGACAGGAAATAATCGCCATGACCAAATTATAAGGAAGCTGAGAGAACAACTTCACCTCAGGACATAAGAGCTTTAGCTCTTCCCCAAGGAATGTGGAAGCTGTCCTGGATCACACCTATCAAAAAAGTTGTCACTTGTTTTGAAAGTGTTACACGAAGACCCCAACACCCGTTCTCATCCAAGCCATCACTGAAGAGTACGGGGCGGGGTCCCAGGGAACAAAAATAACAGTTTTGCCTCAGGCTATATGGCCTAAGGAGCGTGAAAACTGCTCTCTCTGTCCAGGGACAGCAAGGATAGGGTTTCTGGCACAAGCTCGTGAATTTTAGGAACAGAAACAGAAAACCCCGGACAGCAGCTCACCTGTGATGAGTGAGGCTGTTGCATGCAGATTAGCAGCAGCAAGTAAACAATCCCAGAGGGAAAAAATAGGTGTTTCACAGGAAGGGTAGCTTGAACTGGGAGTGACTCCCAGGAGCTAACACACTCTGCCATCCGAGTCTCAAGGCACCATCATGAAAGAGTATTCTGGTGCAACAGAGAAGCAAAAGTACAAAAAGAACAGGTTTATTGAGCTGAGAACATGGGAAGGAGCACACAACCCATGGTGGCTGGGCTGTCTCCTTTGAATAGAATATGAGGTATGGGACATATGTAACCTTTGACCAGGGATGGTGCTTAGGGTTGGCATTGATGACACGAGCAAGGAGCTGATTGGAATTTTCTTCAAGCGCACTTGGAAAGGAAAAAGGAAGTTGTAATAGGGGAAGAAGGGAGTGACCTCAGGATAAACATCCCCAATTTGGCCTTCCATGACCATAATGTCCTGTAATTTATTCTAGGGCAAAACTCTTTCACTCTATTGCATTTATTGTCCTGTTTTTATTGTTTCTATTCTATTCTGTTCTGTTTGGTTTTTACTATGTCCAAAGTTATTGACAGCTAGTTTGAAGACATTGAAAGGCATTACGGTAACTACTGTTGCTTTTATAATGTTTTGAGGCCTGTATCTCTTACACTGGTTTGTTTTGATTGGTTTTATTCTGTTTGCACCTTTTTAAAATAAAAAAAAATTTCTAAAAGGACGAAAGAAGCTGTCAGTCCTTCAATAAAATTTCATACTCTTAATTCTGTGGTTCCTTAGAATTCAGTCTTCGATTTTGGGGAGCACAGACTTGGGGTATTGAACACCCACAGGTCAGGAGTTATAATATTTGCCTTGTGTCATTCGGATGCTCTGTATCACAACCACAGGGGCCTCCTTCTGCATATCAGCAGGGCTGGCTGCACCCATCTGGGACCTTGACTCTGGCTGCCTCTTCCCCTTAGGTTCCCACCGCAGTCCTGGCCAGGGCTAGCTTTCCCCATTCACAGCTCACTCAGGTGTCTCCTGTCTCCACCGGGTGACCCCCGACCAACGCATGCTTACTTCCAAGTCTCTAGCATATCACGCCTTTTGATCTCCTTCGGGACTCATAAATGACCTTGAACCAAAGAACAGGTGAGTGCTCTGAGCACATTTAGCCAGATTCCTCCAGGAGGGGATGTGGGGTGTGTCCATCCATTGAAGCCTCCCTAAGGAGACACTGTGTCAGTATAGGGTGACCAGGGCCTCTTAGCTCCTGCTTCATGCCCGCCCTTTGGAAATGTGAAAGTAAAGCTCTTGGCTCTTTATCCTGATGGTCTGATCTTCACCAGTTTGAAGGCTAATCAACAAGAACTCTGTTTACAGGACCTGTAACTCCTCAGTTAGCTGTGTTCCTCTTTTCTGACTGTAGAATACCTGCAGCAGCACAGGGTCCTCTGAATGATGGTGAATAAAAAGTTGTACATATAATTAAAATTTGGTATTTCAAATCTTTAGATTTTATAATGCAAATTAGAGGAACTAAAAGTCAACCTTGGTAAATTTTACTCACATTTGTTATGCAAAGAACCCAGCCTTGAACTGTGCCCCTGTGGAAGATATTATGGCTGTGTCTAGAGGTCTTCCCAAAGCCTCATAAAGTCACAGATGGGGCTTTTTCAGAAGCAGCTAAAACTAGGGTGTGTGGTGCTGGGACTGATTCCTGGTGCAATGCTAGGATCAAGGCACTAGGACTAAGGGTGTGAGTGCTGCCTGCCCTGAGTAGCCTGGATAAAATATAAGGGCTAGAAGGTGTTGTGGTTGTCCTTCGCTTCTTGATTTTGTTGTTTTCAGCTTGCCATGAACTGTTTCTGCTCTGTGATGCCTCTCTCCCATGCCACCCTACCTTGGAGCCAGGCGATTACAAACTGAAACCTCTACAAACTGTGAACTAAATAAACCTTTCCTCTGTTAACTTTGGGTGTTGGGTATTCCGTCTTAGCAATGAGAAACGTAACTAAGTCAGAGGGCATACCAGGTGCCCAAAGCAGAAAAAGGTCTTCATGGGACTTTTATGATTAGCACCAGGAAGCAAAGGTAATACAAGTGCAAGGAGAAACAATGTTGATAAAACAAAAAGTGCCCTTTTGAGTGTCAGTTCCTGGATTGCAGAGACCTTAGAGGTGCAACAATCTATTTACAGACAGTGAACTCAGTCCTGTGAGAGGGGCAGTCATTGGAAGTGGTATGAGTTGGGGTAGGTTTTTTCTTTTGTCTTCAAAAAAATTTTTGGTAAATTTCCTTGATCTTTAAAGATTATGACATGATTGGGTTGTGTAACTACATGACTGGTATTTGACACAGAGCGAGTGTTAGGAACATTAATTCCTGTGGTCTCAGAGCTTCACATGTAGGTGTGCTGATGCTTCACCTGGCACTGAAATTCCCCCTCCTTTCCTTCAGTTATGGTGTCACGCAGTGCAGTTAAAAGGTGGGGATCAGCCAAATGAGTTGTTCCCAGAAACCCATAAATCAGACCTGTTCAGCTGGATTTTTTTTTTTTTGAAGAAAGGGTCACAGCTTCCAGAGAACATAACCTGCTTTGATCCCAGAGAATCTGGCAGACTCAAAAGCTCCTGCTCGTGCTCTGCAGACTTCTGGCTGGGCAGGACTGGAGAGCTGAGGTGCTGTGATCCAGAACTCAGGTCCCAGCCCGGCGTCCTGAAAGAGAGGGGCCCTGGCTCTGCTCACGTCCCTGGAGCACCGTGGAGAACTGAGTCACGTGGGTGGAAGAAAACACAGTGAGAAGGATTACACTGATCTGGCCTAGAGCTTGTGACAAATTCTGCCTGTCATCAGAGAATCTGAAGACTGGAAGGGACCCTGCTCTGCTCCACTTACAGGACAAAGGTGACCAGTGATCCGGTGAGTGTAGAGGAGTCAGGGAATGAGTAGGGGAAACTGTACAGTCAGAAGGTACAATAGACATTGTGCAAGGGAAACAAACTACTCAGGAAAGAACAGCTGAGATTCGATAAAAGCGAACAGAAGGGGGGAAGTTAGCTAAGATAATTGTACTACTCATTCTATTAGTTCATTGGAAGGAACAGTTAGTGCTTACACTGTTTGATCAATTTTGCATGTCTATATCTGGAAACCTGAGCAACTAACTTAAAAACAACAATATGCAGTATAATAACCCTTGTTGATTTACTATCGTCTTGTTTTGAAATTCTGTATAGTTTTTATTGGTTTTTTAAAATTCTCTTTAAAAACAAAGACAGAAATGTTCAGGATGGGCTTGTAGGTCCAAGATCATTTTCATACAGAATGTGACCAACAAAAAGAAGATGCTTGTTCCTTACATTCTGCTTAGGAGAATTAATGAGGAATTCCAGAGACCAGAGAGGATGGGGGACGGGTCTTTATACATCTGTGTCTAGTGCAAATTACGTAGTTATTGTTGCTTTACATCCACATTAGCATTTGGGGTGATTTTGTTTTGCCCATTCTAGTAGGCGTGAATGACATCTCACTTTTTAAATTTACAGTACGCGATTCCTACAGTGTTGAACACCTTTCTTTTCTTTTTTTTTCTTTTTGATACCAGGGATCAAACTGACAGCCTCCCACTTGCCAGGCAGGTGCTAGTGCCGCTGAGCTAAATCCTCGGTCCTGAACATCTTTTCATATGGTTTTCTATTTTTATATCTATCTTGATGAGATATTTGCTAGGGACTTTTGCCTATTAAAAAAAATTTTTTAAAGTGGCTGGCTGGTGTGTGTGTGTCAGTGTGTGTGTGTGTGTGTGTGTGTGTGTGTAAAATCCTCACCTGTTTTCAGTCACAAATCGCCAAAACCTCTCAATACTATGTGAAAAATAAAAATTTTTACATTTCCTTGGGTATTTGATAGTCCACTAGCAAAGCTATCTGGACCTAGCTGAAGTTTTACATTGGAATGTAATTTTTTAACTCGATCAAGTGTTTTTAATAGTGTTAGGTCTTCTCAGGTTAAGTATTTATTTTTAAGTATGTTTGTGTAAGTTATTTTTCCTAGGATATTGTTCAGTCCATTTAATGTTTATTCCTACGAATGAAAGTTTACATTTGGTTATTTCAGTAATTACATTCTTCCTTTACTTCCTAACTCAGCTTATTTATGCATTTTCCTTTGTCCTTCCTGTCTGAGCCTGAGCAAAGTTAGGGTTTTTTAGTCTTGAGGATTGAACCCACGGGCTCTTATGTGGTAGAAAACCACTCGTCCATGAGCTACATCCCTAACCCTTTTTAAGAGCTTTATTTTGAGACAAGATTGCACTAAGTCCCCAGGTTAGCCTGAGCCTTGAAATCCTCCTGCCTCAGCCTGCCCCATAGTGAGGACTTTAGGTGTGGACCAGCATGACTTGCTGGTGTGTGTTTGATTTGTCTTCTCCTAAAATAAGCTTTTAAGTTTTTATTTTGTTTCAAAGCATATTTTTATTATTTCATTAAATTTTTACCTTTATTTTACCTGTATTTTTAATTTTTTTTCAATCCTTTGGATCTACTTTACAGTTCCTATTCCTACTTGGGTTGAATAGTTTATTCATGCATTTTTCAGTCATTCTTTTTCATTTCTGAAAAAAATATACTTGAAAATTCTAATCTACCCATAAATATCAGATTACATGTATTACACACATTTTACCATCATTTCTTCTTTGACTTGAAAATTGTTTAGATACATATATTTCTTTTAGTTCCTGCATATTCTTGCATTTAATATATTTTATTATATAAAAATTAATGGAAGAATGATAAAAACTTGATCTGAGTAATACTGATTCTTGATATTCATAGACTTTCCTTGTGACATGAGTTCTGTTTTACAAATATTTAGTCCATGTGTGTGAAAAGGACGAGCAATCTCTTCAGAAGGTGTGTGGCATCATCTATATGCCCATTATACCATTTCATAACTGTCTTGTTCGTGTCTTCCTTATCATTGGAATTCTGAGAAAGATTTAGTCAACCAATTACCGGGTTCACCATAGTAGTATTTGTCCTTAACTTTAAGGCTACTTTGTTAGAGCCATCTACGCTTTGAGTTACTGAATGTTCTGCTTATAAAGTGACCAGGTAGGGAACTGTCATCGATGGCACTGATGAGGATTTACAACTATGCTGTGTTATTAGCAAGATCATTTGGTAAATACTTGTCTTTTCACTGAGCTGGGCTCTGAGAGAAGAGAGACCATTTCTATTTCACTCACATAGGGAGATACTCCCAGGACAGGCCTTGGCATCTAACAGGCTCTCCTTAAACTTGCTGACTGAGTGAGCCATAACCGAATGAAGAAATCAGCTAGCATATGTTTAGCTGTGGGAAGGGAAACCCTGTTCTCTGCACCTCTAACGATTAAACAGGCGCTCAGTAGATTCCGTGACCTTGGCCGTGACAGGTATCCAGGACTCTCCCTCTGCTCCCTGACGGTCAGTTGAGTAAGTGCAGCCTAGGACCCACTCCAGGCGTCCAGGCTGTGCATTCTCTTTCCCGTGTGCTTGTGAAGAGGACCTGCCTCTCCCGGGAGATTACAGATCCCCGTGCCACTCTCTTTGCTGACAGCAGGGCCCGTTTAATCCCTTCCATAGCAGCCAAGGGGCTCCAGGAGGAAAACCCACCTTGCGCTCACGAGTACCGGCACTACACACAGAACCACACGAGCGTGCATACTTTATTCTCTGGTATTTCCCAGCCGCCTGCCCCTTCCTGGCCGTGACTCATGGCTCCCCAGGTCACCCTGTCTGCCTCTGTCACACCCACTGCTCAGTGCCCGCCCTCACTCGCCCCACTTCCCGGCAAAGAGGCCGGTTTGGAGCTGCTGTCCTGGCATTCACAGTGTGTCCGCAGCTGTGCTGAGTGTGGGGCTGTGAGCCTCACAGAGGCCGCCTTGCCCCTCACTCTTTTCTTAGATTCTGTCCCCACCTTCAGCGCAGGCCGGGACCTGATCACTGCCCATCTCTTCTCCTGCAGCGGCTTGGTCCAATCCACTGACCACTTTACCTAGATTACTGAAAAACCAGCCCAAGTGTCCACCCGACGTCCTCACTTTAGTCTCTGTCACCACTGTAACCACAGGCAAGATGTCTCCAGGTCACCAGAGGTGTCCCTGTGAGCTCAGACCCTGCTGAGGGTTCCTGTGTTCACTGCAAGTCAGAGAAAGAGAAGACAAAGACCAAGGGGACCAATCGGCACCAATGTGTCCCTGATTCTTCTCACCCCCTCAGCTCTCTCTTTTCTCCTCATTTCTTCATGCACGCATGAGCTCAGAGGCTTCGTTCTAGCTGATGCTTTGCTTGGAATGGTCTCCGTGTATGCTCCTTGTTCATACCCACCTCCTTTAAGTTTCGTTCATTTATCACTTCTGAGTGAGGCCCTTTTGCAAAAAAGTGGAAAATCGCCAATACCGTCACTATACCACCCTCAGAGTCCTTTAGCATGAGCCCAGCCTCACGTCCAGCTCTTCGGTTAGGGATAGAAATGAACCTGCCTCCTTCCTGTCCTTCAGAGAATCCCCGAGGTAGAGATGAAGGGCACCAGGCTTCATTTCTCCGACCAGGAGGAGCAGTGAATTTCACAGCAGTGCTTCTGCCAGAAGCCCAGGCTGTCTTCAGAACACTTAAATTGATGGAGTTGTGACCCAGTTACCATGCTGATGTCTCATGGGAAGATTTTTTCTTTTATGAAAATATCTAAAGTCTGTAAGAGTTAACCCTTCTTTTCCTCTTAACAGCTGGTCTTTGTGTTCCCTCCTATCAGCTTCTGGCAACATGGCACGCGTATTTGAGCAGGCTTGCAAGAACCTGATCAAAGACGTTGGAGGCAGAGACATGAGGCCTGTCACGTGTGTATTGGATGCCAACAAATTCCGTCAGTTTAGTATAATAAACTGGGAACATCCTGATGACATTCCAGTTGGATTTTCTCTCCTGCAAATTCTGGAACCAAGTTCTTCAGTCCCAGGTACTGTCCTCCAGGGTAGAAAGGATTCAGGTGTGATAAACAAAGTACTCCAGTATCATACAGCATCCAGGAATCTGAAAGATGATTAGAAAAACCCAGCTTGCCTAAAGCAAGGGAGGAGGTGCTGACATTCTGTGGACTCTGTCTGGACACAGGCATTCATCAGGTCTTACAATGTTTACAAGAGTCTGATCAGTGCCTCTATTTTGGTAAAAGTAAATAGAAGTTTATGAGATATTTTGTTGAAAGTCACACTCCTGGGAAACAGTAGAATTGGGCCCAAACCCAGGTCAGTGTGTCCCCAAACCCCTAAGGTTGTCCGTCCCTGTGAGAGCCCCTTTGTGGTGGGCTGCTCTGCTGTGGTCTCCCGCACACTCTAAACTAATGCTAGCATTTCTTAAGGGAAAGAAAGGATCCACAGATTGATTTGAGCACTTGCCCTCTATGATAATTTACTTCTAATATTATTTAATTATATTCTTCATTTGGAGATTTAAATTAATAAGAGGGTTGGGGCAAAAACTGCTCTCATTTTTTGTATTTCTGCCACCAACTGTTCCATGAGGAATTCTTGGCTACATCTCTCTGGTTCCCTTTCTCTTCCCAGACTCTCAAATATCTGAACCACTTAGCCTCACACGCATTGAAGTGAACAAGCTGAAGGCCGATGTGGGCACCACGCTGGTGTGGAGGTGAGTGGGTCAGGAGAGGTCTCTTCGTCCCGTGGATACACCGTCGAGATTCGGAGTGTTAGCATCCCAAACTGCAGTCTGGGAATCTTCCAAAACAGGTGAGGCCGCTGAGAGGAAGGGGCGGGTCACAGAGTCCCCAGGATGCTCCAACCCTTGGCAAAGAGGCCTCTGCCAGGACTTGCTGCTGGGATCAGAATGAAGATACGAATGTCCCCAAGTGTGCTGCTTCTCAGTGTTTGTTCCCTCAATCAGTAACAGCTGTTGGTTACCTAATGTGTGTTTTTATGCAAATTATTTCTATTATACAGGAGATAGAACTACAAGGCAGACAAATATATCCCAAAGTAGCTTACATTGAGTGGAGAAGAGAAGGAGGGGTAATGAGGAAATAAACAGTAAAAAATAGGTGAATAGCCAGGCGTGGTGGCACATGCCTGGAATTCCTGCAGTCTGGGAGGCAGGAGGATTGCACATTTGAATCCAGCCTGGGCCTCTTAGCAACTTAGTGAGACCCTGTCTCACCAACAAAAAATAAAAAATAATAAATAGTCTGTGGATATCACTCAGTGTAAAGTTCCTTGGTTCAATCTTCAGTACTGGAAAAAAGGAAAAAAGCAAAATATTAATTATAGTGAGAAAGAGATGCTAAAATTCTTCTAAAATCATGACTATCCTGGTATCTTGGCATCATTTTACAATTATTTTTTCCATACTCCACTGGGTATGACAGAAATAAAATTGTGTCAGTCTAGGTTTTATGGTATGAGGAGTTGGATATCTCAATGACCAAAATCAAGTCACATATCATATCTATCAGCTCACCTACCAAATGTTTTTTACTTTAGTTTTAGCTTTAGTGTCTCTTGCCTTAGCACATGTCAGGTAAACAATCCTGTGTTGTCCACTGTGGTCCCCACACTGTGCCTCCGATCATGTCCTGGGGAAACTCCACTGCTTCCTGGATCCTTTCACTGTGCTGTTACCCTTGTTTGCTAGCGTTCTATTAAGGGTCTTTGCATCTGCTTACGTCATGTGTGCTGGGCTGTCCTCCCTTCCTTTTCCTGTCATGGGCTTCTCAGCGTTGACAGCAGGGTGATGCTGGTGGTATACCTTGCGTGTTACAGGTTAGATTTGTGGGGTCCCTCAGCAGCCCACTGTGTCTGGAAGGTGACTGGATTATGGGTGTACCCCAGTCATCCGGGGATTAGTCCACTGTTTCCTTCCTGGCTGACCTGCAGCTCTGAAAGAATAGAGTATTTTCCAACCTTTGAGTTTTAGTCTATAAATCTCTTTTGAGATTAAATGAGTTTCTTGAATGCAACAGACTGCTGAATGCTGTTTTGTGACCCAGTGTCTCAATCTGAGTATTTTAATTGTGGAATTGAGGCCATTTATATTAAGATTTATTACTGAAAAGTATTGAGTTTTTTGTCGTCATGTTCTCTTTCTGTTGTTGACTCCTTTATTTTTTTCTTTTTGTTTAACTAATCATCTTGCTTGATATGTTCATTCCATGTGACTTTTTTACTTTGTTGGCTGTATTGTCTCTGTCTAGAATATTCTCAATTATTGTTTGGGATGTTAGTTTGGTTTTCTTTTAATATGTCCTTGGCTGTGAAATGTCCTTATTTCTCCATCAATTATTATCATTTTTCTGTTTTAAAGAATAAAATCAAAGCTAACAAAACAATGAAAATGATACAGGACTTGAAAACAAGATAATAGGAAACTGACAATGGCTACTACAATGTGTGTTGTTATCTTCAAAATAGCTGGTCAGACCATCAGACACAGACTTGCAAAATTAGTGAAACAATACAAGCACTAAGTTGCTTCTTTACATCAGTAGCTAACTTTTCATGAATTTCAGATGTGTGACTTCTAATTTAATCTATGTCTGTGTCTCCTGAACTTGTTCTGTGGGTTGGTGTTCCATACTGTATTTTGCTTCTTAGCGCTGATATTTTCCTGTACTCCTCCAAATCAGTCTGTTGCTGCATCCCAGGTGCTTCCTCCACCGGCTGCCCATACAGCTGTGTAGGGGACTGGGCTGGGAACCTGGGTTCCTCTGATCTGAGGTCTCTGGAGTGGTGAAGAGGTATGGGTTGGCAGTTCAACAGTGCTCCCCCAATGGCAGCTAGGTCTCCGTGTGTGGCTTCTTCTCCAGGTCCATGCTGGGCCCACCTGGTCTCTCAGGGACTCTGGCACAGAACCTCAGGGCATTGCTTCTTTTCCCTCCATCAATTATTTTTGAGAAAGGACACAACTCTGTAATTCAGGTTGATCTTGATCTCACTATGTAGCTGAGGCTGGCCTCAAACTTGCAGAAATTCTCCTTCCTCAGCCTCCCAAGTGCTGGGATTACAAGTATGTGCCAGCATACCTGGGTTTCTCCATTAATATTCCTAGATAGCTTCACAGTATACTTCTGTTTGGGTTAAAGCTGTATTCTTTTAGGGTTTGAAACAGTTCACACCCCACCCCCCTTGCCTTTAAAGTCTGTATTGAGAAGTCTGCTATAAGCTAAATGGATTTATCTTTATGTGTGATTTTTTCTTTTGCTTTTCTCTAACAGTTTTTAAAATTCTTTTTGTGAGACAGCTGAGAGTTTGAGAATTATGTGCTATGGGAAGCTTCTTTTTTCACTGTAGTTATTTGGTATGCTGTAAAACTTGCTAACATGTATGTTGAATTATTTCCTCATGCTTCAAAAGTTTCCTGTCATGATTCGTTTTATTTTAAAAACAAAGAAAAGGATATAAATGATGCAAAATTTCAAACAATATGAAATCAACACTAGTTAGTATATTATATAGTGTCATGTTAAAAGTAGACGTTCACATTACAAGATTAAGCATGAAAGAAATGATCAGTTAATGAGAACACAAACTGTCCTTTTTGATGAACGAACAGAGGTTTGTAGTATAGTGATCTATCTTTTATATATATGTACACATCTGTTTTGATTTTTGTAAACAGATTTTTTTTATTCTATGTATGCTGTCTTCTAATTTCTTTTGTTTTATTTTAAAAGGGAGTAAAAGTAAACACAACAAAACAGAACAGAATGGGACATAAGAAAGCATAAATTTCAAAGCTAGACAACCAGAGATCTTCACTATCTGTCATATTGTCTCTTGTTTTCTTCCAGATGGTTGTCCTTATCTTTGCATATGGAGAGCTAATACTAAATAACATAGCCAATCTTTTCACAAGATGTGTAGTCCACTGGCTCCCACTTGCTAGGCAGCGGGGGGGGAGACACGGGATGGGGGACAGGACAACATGAGATGTCTGATTCTCAGCCCACACGCAGGCAGGATCACAATCGTCCCCCAGAGATGGGAAGAGTTCCTTGTTCTCCCAGCACCCCAAGTCAACTGCACAGTGCAGGTCCCAACACACCAGGGTCTCTCTCCTTCAGGCCGCTGAAAGTCTGCCACACTCTCATCTGCCCCCAGAGAGGGGGGGAGTTCCTTGTTCTCCCAGTACCCCAAGTCAACCACACCATGCAGGTCCCAATGTGCCAGGGTCTCACTCCTTCAGGCTTCCAAAAGTCGGCCACACTCTCAGCCTCCCCCCAGATAGGGGAAGAGCTTCTTGTTCTCCTGGCACCCTGAGTCAACCGCACAGTGCAGGTCCTGAGGTGCCAGGGTCTCTCCCCTGCAGGCCCCCTAAAGTCTGCCATACTTACCTGCTATTTCTTTCTGATGAATTGACCATTCCAATTCCAAAGTTCTGAAATGGCCAACAGACCACAGAAAGAATTCTCTTTAGGCTCCTGTTTGAAACCAGTAGCTACAGCAATCTGCTGGCCTTGCTTCAGGGCCACTGTCTTCTAATTTGTAACTCCAGTTAGCTTTAGGTTAGTCTTCATCTAGTGGCAACTGGATGAGTTTTCTTGTTCTCTTATAATTTTTAGGCTTCTCTCAGTAAACAATCATAAATTTCCATTTTTGTCCTTGATTTTTGAAGCTGTATATTCATATTGCTCTCTGTTGTTTATAAATTCTACCAAATTCTTTATCTCTACAATTTCTATTTGATACTTTTTTTTTCCTGGTATCTAAATCTTTGGCAAAGTTTTCACTCATGGGTTGAACTGTTTTGGTCAAATCTCCCAATTTTAAAATTTATGTCTCCTATATCCTCATTGGTCAGTTTGTGTGTCAATTTTACTATCTTTTGGTTTATGCCCTCTTTTAACTTGCCAAGTTTTGTTATTTCCTCTTATTTTGTGCAGCTTGGCTATCTGGTATTTGCTTTCCTTTCCATTGGTATCCTTTGATCTGCTTTGAGAGTGTTTGTGATCATTTTGTTGCATTCTTTTTTCATATTTATCTTTTATTTTGATGCTCAAGTTTGAGATCAAATAAACAAAAGACAGATTGTTATTGATATGAGAATCTCTTTAATTTGGTCTTATTTTCCAGTAATGTATTCTTGGGTCTATTTGTCTAGTGATACTGTCTACCCTTTCTACATATTCAATTTAATTGCATTGGACCCTGTTACTGTGTTATAAGGAAAGAATATCTATTGGATATAACAGTGTAAACAGAATCAAATGTACATCAATCCTAAACATTGCAACTTGTTTTGATAATTTCACTGTTAATAGACTATACTGAATTGTTCTCTGTGGTTTACCTAGGATGTGTCAAAGTGAAGAGGAAGGAAAAAGGGAAGGAGTATGCCAATGGGAAGAGAGGGGTTAAAAGAAATGTCAATAGACAAAAGCAATAAGAAGTTGGATTCTGTTGGGGTTATTTTATAGCTGGCTATCTCCCTATTTCCTATTTTTTACCTTTTGTTTTTTCCATATTTATATTCTGGGCTTGCCACATAAAAGAAACCATGTAACACTTAAGCTTGTATTTCACTTAACACTGTAGCCTCAGGATGCATCCATTTTTCTACAGATCCCTCAAGCATAGCCTTCTTTATGGCAGATTAGTGCTCCATTACAGCACATGTATAAAATCCACACTTTATGTATTCTTCTTTGACCTATGAGCTGTTTCCACATTTAGCCAAATTGTGCATCTATGAAAATAGGTATCCATGGATACCTTCATATGATATCTTTAACTCTTTTGGGAAGATACACTGAAGAGGAACGGCTGGGTCAAATGGAAATTCTGCTTTTAGTCTTTTGAGGAGTCTCCATACTGACTGACACAAAGGTTGTACCAATCTACATTCTCTTCAATAGCATAGAAAGTTTCCTTCTCCCCCACAGCCACACCAGCATTCATTATTTGACTTCTTGCAAATAACCATCCTTTCTAGAATATCAGTCTTTAATTTGCATTTCAAATGGCCAGATGTGTTGAGAATTTTTTCATGTATTTCCTGGCCACTTGTACCTATTCTTCTGAGAAATGTCTGTCCATTTCAATGACACAATTTTTGATTGGATCTTTTAAATTTGGGTATCTAAGTTTTTGAATTATTTATATATTCTAGATAGGTATAGATGACAAAATATTCTACCAGTCTGTATGTAGTCTTTTTACTCTTCTGGTTGTTTCCTTGCCTGTACAGAAACATTGAAATCTGACATGATTCCATTGTTGATTCTTCATGTTATTCTTGTGTGATTGGTGTTTTACTCAGAAAGGCCATGCTTATACCTATATGATCAGGAGTGTAGTCATGGCTTACAAAGGAAATAACTTAATACAGGACACATAATTCATAAAATTATTTTATAATAGACACCCAAAGAGTCAAACACAAATGGTGCAGGAAAATTGTGCATACATTAAGACCCATAGAATACAGCCAAGGGCCTGGATCCCACAGTAATGTCCTGCATGAGTCCAGCTGAAGACCTAGAGCCCATGACCATGACTCATGCAAATCTGTTGCATGAATCTTCCTTCAGAAGGACCAAAGGTCAGAGGTGGAAGCTAGAAATTTGGTCCCAGCAGGATGAAGGATCTGTACCGGTAGGCTGAGGGATCTGCACTGGAGCCAGGAACAATGCTCAAAATTAGGATCAGAGCTCCCCTAAATAGTACCACAGCCATCCTCAGTGACAATGAGGTCCTGAGCTCCTCCAATGAGAACAGCTTAGTACATATCAGGAAGCCAGAGTGACAAGCTTCTTCTGGAGATTGAACAGTGCACGTCCTCCCCTCCAAAGCAAGGAAGCAATGCTCAAAATTAAGACCAGAGCTCCCCTAGAGTGAGTTGCAGCCACTCTCAGTGACAAGGCTCCTCCGACAATGACAGCAGTCAAATTCGTATCGGGAAAGAAACTGAACACATAGCACATAGTGGAAGTTACTGCTGCATGTGGAAGCCAGTTTTCCCAGACCCACTTGTGAAAGAGGCTGCCTCTCCTCCAGCATATGCTTGTGCCGCTTTGTCAAAGATCAGACAGTGGAGTGTACCGTGAGCTCTACTAATCCATTATTACCTTAAGTCAACTTTAATTTATTCCTCTCTAATCAGTCTGAGGAGTATTGTGTATTGTTTTCTCGATAATATTCCACAAATCCTGTAACATTCTTCAATCCCTTTCACTCTTTTCATTTTGGCTTCTCCATATAGATAGCTTCATTTAACTTTCTTTGAGTTCATTGACTTATTATTTGCTTGATTGAGTCTGCTATTGGAGACATGGAACGGGGCTTGTCAAAGGGAAATCCATGTACTTGATGTGCTGTGACCTCCTCCACTGAGCAGGTTAAATTAAAGATCTCTGTGTCCCACAGGAATGTGAGCCAGGGCACCAACTCACTGAGAGGACGAGAGGATTTAAAACTGAACCTCAGAACTGAATGGAGAAGGAATCTGTTCTTGGTATTTTAAACCTGTCTCCTTGCTCAGAACTAACATGCCTGAGTCATCCGCCAATCCCCTTTGTGTGGACGGTCAGTCCTTAAAATCCCACCTGTGTTATCATGAAGCCACCCAGCCTCCTCCCTCCTAGGTCACACTTGTCTTTTTGTTTTTGAGACAGGATCTCCTTACATAATTAAAGCTAGTCTTGAACTCACTATGTAGCCCATGCTGGCCTTGAATTTGCGGGGATCCTCCTGCCTCTGCTTCCCAAGTGCTGGGAATACAGGTGTGCCCCACCATGGAAGGCAATACTTGTTCTGCTCCACAGCCCATCCTGGTTGTAACCCAGACATGTTGCTGTGGATCCTCAACTTTGCAAATAGAGCCTTCTCCAAGCTCTTCTTACCCATCTTGGCCCGTCTACTTCTGCCCTTTGAGAGGGCCAAGGGTGGGAAATGTATAAATTGTCCTTTACTGGGACCAGTGTAACTTAGTAAAGTGTAGGTGGCCTCAGCCGTACAGGACACACAGTCTCACACCTATATTACTATTACATTTTCTTATGAGGGTACCAGGAATCAACGTCAGGACCTTGTGCTTGCCAAGCAGGCACTTTTGCTGCTGAGCTAAATCCCTGAACCTTGTGCTACCGTTAGAAAATGGGGTCAGAGAGAGAGAAAATGGGGTCATATCCATGCTGCCAGGAAAGATGGCCTTCGTCCTAGGAACCTCCATCACCTGAGCCAGCTGTCCCCACCCAGGGCTCCCCCGTCAGAGGCTCCGCACCCATTGCAGGCCGTGAGAACCTTAACCCGGGCGTGCTGAGGGACACCACACGCCCACTCTAGCCTTTGCTCTTCATGTACCTCAGGAAACTGTCGGACCCAGAGCCTTCATTTTTGAGTGTTTGCCGAAGGAGAGGGGACAACTTGTATGTAGTGACAGAAGCTGTTGAAGTGACCAAAGACACTGTTCTGGATGACAGCTTTGCCCTCTGTAGTGACCTCCTGCAAATTCTGGTCAAGGGAGGGCGCCAGTGAGCCCTCAGTGGCAATCCATCCAGGGCGCCTGGCCCTTGATCAAGAGCAGGCAGTGGACTCTGGCTTCCCGTGGAAGCCCACAGCCCACACTCAGATCTCCACTGGGGCTCAGCAGGGGCAGGAGGAAGAAGGTCACACACAGCTGCCCAGGGCCCCAGGAGATGGCAGTGCTGGTACAGACGACGGAGAATGGCAAGGCGCTTTTAACTTGGGCAGGAGATGAGCAGGAGCCCACTTTCAGAAATAGGAACAACCACGAAGCCAAAAGTAAATAGTGCGATTACAGGAGACTGCAGAGATGGCGGTGTGTGGATCCAGGGAGAACCAAGTCCGTGCTCCCTGGGGGATGAGCTGCAGTGGCTGAGCTGGGAAGGCAGGGAGAAGCAGGGGACAGTGTGGAGCCCCGGGGAGCTGCTCCAGGGGAGGGGAGAGGAGCCCCGCCTGGAGGGTCAGGGGAGGCCTGGGCCCAAAGCCGGCAGGGGCTGGACCTGTGCACTGGGTCACGACAGGTGCTGGCGACCTGAGAGGCTGCACCAGGTCAGTGGCATCTGGGATGTGTGTCATTCTCCTGTCCCCAGAAACGAGGGCTCATGCATTTACAGAGGGGAAAGTGGACGCTCAGAGCGATCCCAAGCGTCTCCAGAGTTTCCGGTCAGTGCTCGGGCGCAGTATTAAACGGCTCTACATGGTATTTCCCTTGGTTTGTTAGGAAAGCTCAATTCCTTGTCCGAACTCAAGCGCATTGTACAGTTGATCCCCCTCCCTTCAGTCAGACCTGCACTGTGTGGCAGAGGCACCCTGTCGCCCCCTGGTGGTGGCGATGCGACGTGCAGCCCTCTCTGGAGGTCACCTTCTGTCCCAGTTCACTCAGCTCACAGCTGCCAAGCCATGGAAACGCCTTTGTCTTGGTCACGGGCTCTTCTACTGTGCCAGGCGCTTACCCTGGTGTTAGAGGAGTTTCAGACCTCAGCGCTGTCTATAGATGAAACCTCTACTTCCCACAGGGTGCCAGACTGGGAGTTGGTGAGTAGCCATCAGAATGCTAAGGAAGGTTTGAAGGAGAGGATTCTACCAGACGGGGTGGAGGAAGCCCGTCTCTTACCTCGTTGGTGTTGGAGGGCATCGTGGTCCCCTGTGCTGATTTAAATTGGAGGCTTCAGGGCACCCTGCGCAGGATCCGACTCCTAAGACCCGGGGCCACTGCTCTGCGGAGAGACCCAGGCGCACACACAGCGGGCTCAGCTGCAGGTGCAGGCCTGGAAGTGACAGGCGGGCGGCTGCAGCTGTGCTAATCCGGTTTCTGTCCCGTCCAGGCATCCTTGTGATCGATGAGGAAGCAGAAGACCTTTCAGGACAGTGAGAGCCAGGGCCCCGCTGAGTCCTGACGCCCTTTGGATGCCACAGGAGCTTTTTTGGGGGTTGAATCACAGGAAACCTTTCCATGCCAGCTTCTCATCTCCTGCCTCTGGCCTCAGGGATCATGGGGAAAGCAGTCTTTGTCCTCTGAGCCCTGGGGCAAGGGCAGTTTGTCAGGGAGGGGGCTTGTCAGCCAGGGAAGTTTCTCTATTGAAGTGTGTAGTGAGAAACAAGAGGAAGTGGGGAGGCAGCAGAGTAGGAGAACGGAAAGTGGAAGATCGGGAGGGAGGCTGGGTCTCATCCATGCACTTGCCCTCTGTCTTTCCAGCGCAACCTAGAATACCATACAGACAATTGCGATCCTCTGTTCCCAGACAGCAGGCATTATGCAGAACATTTTCCCTAGAAGAGTTACCTGAGCCCAGGATAAAATACTTATGTAGATATACCTCAGTAGAAGAGCTACCGGAGCTGAGGACAGCATTCTACAGTGAGGAGGAAACTGCAGGAGACCTCCCAGAGCTGAGGACAGAACTCTACAGTGAGCAGGAACCCAAGGGAGGCTCTGTGTGGGGGTAACTTCCTCCAAGGAGAAAGCGCGGTGCAAAAGCCACTGTGCACCAGCTCCGCTGCTCTGCCTGTCCGGGCGCAGCGTGGGCAGCATCCCTCCCTGTCTGGCACAGGTTTCCCACCACCCAGAGCCTCCTGGTCCCATGGCCCAGCTGAACTGCTGCTGGTTAGACTCAGAGACCAGAACTGGATGCCTCAGTCTGCATGGGGGACCCTCCCCATGCCTTTGCTGCTGTCCCCACTATTTGCCGCGGGGCCCCCTGGCCTTATGGGGGCATAGCAGAGGGAGGGAGGGGTGCAGAAAGCAGAAGCAGAATCTTTGAGACTAACTCTTGGCTGGGGCTTTTATTTTCTCTTTGTAGAGCTGGATTTGAGCCCCATCCTTCCAGTCGGTGAGTGAGTGAGTGTCTGCTGGGGTGGGGATGTGACCCGGCCTGCACTGACTGAGCCGGCAGGGCCACTCGCCCTGGCCTGACTGCGCTGTCCTGGGCCTTGTCTCTGGGTGCTGAGGAGCCTGAGGCCAGGTGCTATAGAGCAATGGGGAGCTTGGCCGGCAAGAAGCCAATAGCAGGGGGGCTCAGGAGGAGGAAAGACCCCACAGCGTGTCTCCAAAGTCTGGGCATGAAGGAGGTCATGTTTGATTCTTTTCCAGGAAGCCTGGGGGAACCCTTTGGGCAAGGTGAGTGTGTACTGAGAGGGAGGGACTCTGGGCTTCTGGGTGGGAACTGCAGGCTGAAGGCTGACAGTGGAAGTCTCCGTGGGAATCAGGAGACTAAGCCCTGCTTCCCAGTGCACATGCTGGTTCCATCTCCTTACTCACAGGAGCACGGGATGAGCACCTGTGCGGTCCCCCCGCAGCACTCTTACTGTAGCGCCTGAGACAAGCCACTTAATCAAGCAGGAGGGATGGCCCACCTCTTCGGGCAGGAGCGGTGCTGATCTGTCTATCTAGTGCATCACCTGAGGCCTCCTGGGACAATCCCCGAGCTCGGCACACCACACGCTTCCTTACTTCTTCAGGCACTGACTAAGCTGGCGCAGGAGTGAGGTAATAAGCCAGCTCCTCTGTGCCGGGCACCTCACAAACACAGATTCCTTCAGTCCTCACGGTGGCCCCTGTGAGCAGGTGTGGAAATGGATCCCAGAGCGCTGGGCATCTTCACATCCAGAGCCGAGGACTAGGTTTCACGCTACTCCTGACTCTCCCGGAATCACAGTTTGGTCATTTGCTCCAGCTTCAGGGATTTAGTTTCTGAGTCGTTATGACCCTTCCCGGGATTCTCTCCCCTACTTCCAGAGCACTGAGACTGTCCACCCTTCTAGACTCTTAGGTCGCTCTCAGTGCCAGGGCCTAGCCGTGAGTGGGGAGAACTGAGGAGGATCTGAGCGGCACCGAGGAGGCTGGCTCCAGGGATGGGGGGTTTGCGAGGCTGGGGCTGCACTAACTGCAGAATGGCGTCTGCTGTGTGCTCCTGGTCTGCGGAAGGTTTCCAGCTCCTCCAAGACGAGGTCTCTGAGAACGTGAGGGCACTGGCCTGGGTCTCAAAGGACCAAAGGGACGTCGTGTTCCGCAGTATCCTGGCCATGCTGGGGGACAGAGAGGCTCTGAAGGACCTGATGGATGTGGTGAGGGTCCCTCTGCTGCTTGGGTGGATCCAGCTGTATGGGGGTGGCGGGATGTTTAGAAACTGGCTACAGGTACAGCAGAGGGAAGAGGGAACAGGAAGTGTCCAGGAGGTGGGAAGGACCCAGAGGGCAGCCCCCACACGCCAATGAGGGTCCGACTGTTGTGAACAAGCGCACCCAGCTTCTGTAGTTGGAAATGGAAAACTCGGGTCATCTGGACGGTCCTGGTGGCAAGATGCTGCCCGAGCTCCGACAGGAGCCGAGCCCTCGCTGGGCTGACCTGGAGCACCTCACTCTTTACCTCCTGGAAGTCTTCATGGGTAAGAGTGATCAGAGGAGGTGCGGGAGGGCCTCATGTGCACCCAGGTCCTCCATGGAGCCGTAGACAGCAGCTCTCCCGAGCCCCAGTTACCATGCTCCTCAGAGCCCCGTCCCGCTAAGGTCAGGAGGGCTCAGGGTGACAGCTCCTCGTGTGACACAGCCTGAGCTCCAGGCTCAGAGAGCAAGTGGCCACCGTCCTAAAGCATCTGCTGAGGCAGGTGATTCCGGCCTGAGAATCCACCCTCGGGACACGGTCCTCAGCACCCTGGAGACCATCTCCAGAGAGAAGGTGCTTCGAGTGCAGGCGCTCTACCTGCAAGAGTGACAGGGGTCACTGCTCCACCTCAGCGTGCCCGCTCACTGGGTCTCCAAGGTGAGAGAAGGATGTCCAGACTCTGTATCACTTTCCTTCTGCATCGTGTCCCCTTCCCCAGTGCTGAGTGACCACCAGCTCGGCCTACTGGCACAGTCTGCAGAGAAGAGGATTCTGCTTCCGCAGCGAGAGCTGGTGAGATGTGCTGAGGCTCTAGCCCTCTTGGGAGAAGGCGAGGGAACCGGGAGGAGGGTGCTTCTGGGGAAGGACAGGTGGTGGGGGTAGATGGGACCCCAGTAAGGTCTTGGGACATCCTGCCTGCAGTCCTTCTCTGGAGAGCTGCCTCCTTAGCCTCAGTCCACCTCAGGAGTGTCTGTGTTATCATGGACCCGCCTGCAGTTGGCTCCAACAGGTCTAGAGTGGCCAGGTCTCAGGGAGCCTTGAGGATGTAACACACACCCTGACTTTATTTCAAAGTTTCCATTTGCAAATTGCTCCTTTTCTTCACATAGGAGGTATCAGCAAGAGAAGTGTTGACTATTAAATTAAAATTTGTTACAGTAAAAGACACATTGTCCCTTATTACTCTCTGCTCCCAAATACCCAGCCTGGTGGGGACACACTGATCCCATCATTCTTCCCACTTTGGAGTCAGGTCTGGAATCTTCCTTCTTGAACGTCATTGTGAGGTGTGATCAAAGCACAGGGTGCGCTATGCCGAGGGCCCTCCAGTGAGAACACGGACACACCAAGACAGGACGGTGGGCCTCGTCCTCTTTAGTTACTGGATCCAGTGCCCTGCAACTTCTGGGCCTTCCCAAAGTCAGAATGACCATGAAAATAAACATTTTAATCTATTCAGGATACTGAGGCAACCACAATAGGTCAATAAAGGCACTAAGGAAAGACGACTTTAGAACTGGCAAGAATGGCGGACCTGTGTGTTCAAACAAGGCGGAATATTTGAAGAGGATTCATGCACTGTGTCTTGTGCATTTAAAACATTTAAATGTATTTTGATCCCCTGATGTGGACCTGTAGATACACACGTGTGTAGGCACATAGAGATACCGCTGCACACATTACAGCCTCCCAATATTTGTATTCTAGAAGGCAGGCTGAGTGCCGCCGTTCTGTAGCTGAGGAGCCAATGCACAGTGGTTTCTTATATCCTGCTCACACCAAGGCGTGGCCCCAAAGCTCTCGCCTCTTCTGTTGTCGCCAGTGGTCCCTGGATGTGGACACAGAGTTTCTCTCCCCAGTCGCAAAGGCTGATCTGTGCAATCTGGTCATTCTTCCAGGTGAGGAGCATCCTAGAGCCAAACTTCAAGTACCCCTGGCACATCTCCTTCACCCTCAGAGCAGAGCTCCTCGCCCCCCTCCAGGGAGAGGACCTGCAGGTCACCTACGCCCTGCTGGCAGAGTGTGAGCTCAAGGTGGCGCTGGAGAGCCGCCGGTCAACCTGGCACCTGGGAGCCAAGATGCCCTTGTGTGCCCTCTATGTGTCACTGTCACTGCTGCTGCAGCTGGCTGAGGCCTGAGTTCTCCCTGGGGGCCGTCAGTCCGGGAGGCCTGGCCCAGCCCAGCCCAGGCTGTGAACCCTCAGCAGCCCGGGAGACCGCAGCACACCTCTTTGCTCCCCGTGGTGGGTAGAGACAGGGGTTGGGAGAGACTTGAGGGAGTGCTGAAGGGTGCTGGAAATGCTTCACTGATAAAGATTAATAAATCTTTTAAAATGTCTCAAAGGGACAAAGTTCCTTTTTCTTTATTTTAAAAAAAATTTTGGCCAGGTTATAAGCCTCTTTGTTGATGCCACCCACATGTGGGGTGTGTCTGTTCCCTTCAGTCCGCTGGACTATAGGTCATTTATCCACAGATACACCAAGACCTGCACTGAACCTATGGACCTGCACTTCTCTTTAAACAAAATTAAAAAATAAAAAAGAGGGAAATATACAGCAATAAATTGTCATATCAAGAAAACTGAATGAATGGCCCTGAAGCAAGGTCAGCAGATTGCTGTAGCTGCTGGTTTCAAACAGGAGCCTAAAGAGAATTTTTTCTGTGGTCTGATGGCCATTTCAGAACTTTGGAAATGGAATGGTCAATTCATCAGAAAGAAATAGCAGGTGAGTATGGCGGGGGGGCCTGAAGGGGAGAGACCCTGGCGCCTCAGGACCTGCACCATGCGGTTGACTTGGGGTGTCAGGAGAACAAGGAGCTCTTCCCCTCTCTGGGGGGCAGCTGAGAGTGTGGCAGACTTTTGCAGCCTGAAGGAGAGAGACCCTGGTGCATTGGGACCTGCACTGTGCGGTTGACTCAGGGTGCCTGGAGAACAAGGAGCTCCACCCCTCTCTGGGGGGCAGCTGAGAGTGTGGCCGATTTTTGGCGGCCTGAAGGAGAGAGACCCTGGCGCATCGGGACCTGCACCATGCAGTTGACTTGGGGTGCCGGGAGAACAAAGAACTCCTCCCCTCTCTGGTGGGCGGCTGTGATCCTGCCGGTGGGCAGGCTGAGAATTAGACATCTCATGTCGTCCTGTCCCATGTTCCCCCCTTTAGCAAGTGGGAACCAGTTAACTACACATCTTGTGAAAAAATTGGCTATGGTATTTAGTATGAGCTCCCCATATGCAAAGATATGGACAACCATTTGGAAGAAAACAAGAGACAATATGACAGATAGTGAAGATCCCTGGTTGTATAGCTTTGAAATTTATGCTTTCTTAAGTCTCGTTCTGTTCTGTTTTGTTGTGTTTAATTTTACCCTCCTTAAAATAAAATGGGAAAAGAAAGTGCTCTAAAGGATATAACTGCATGTATATTTATGTGTGTAAGACAGATGACCACATTACTGTTTTTGTTAGACTGTTGAGCAGAACTGTTAATAGTCTCACTGTTTGAATGTCTACTTTGTGTGCTTTAATTTTGTAACTTGAACAACTGTTTCCAACGATGACAGTATGTAACTTATCAAGTGGCAATTTCTTAGTGTTTTTGTTTTTGTTTTGTTGTTGTTCTTGTGGTTCTTTTATTTTTTGCCTTTGGAATTCTGTATTGTTGCTACCCTTTTTCTGTTTTGTTTGGTTGTTTTCTTTTTTATTTTTTCTCTTTAAATACATTTTTTAAAAAATCAACAGGAAAATATTAGAACTTGGGAAACAAAGCAACCTGCCCGCCTCTCTGGTTAGCAGCTGTGGCTGGGGCAAGCAGCAGCCACCCCAGGGAGAGAACCAGCCAGCGTCTCCCGAGATCCCCACCATGTTGGAACTTAGGGCGCTGGGAAAAAAAGCAACCTGCTCACCTCCCTGGTAAACAGCAATGAGTCTACTGGCCCACAGGCTGAGAATCAAACATCCCATTCCTCCCGCACACACACCTCCATTAGCAAATGGGAGCCAGAGGTCTGAGCATCTCTTGGGAAGATGACTGCATGCAATATAGCAAATACGGGGGATTTCTTTCTACCATCTATGTGAAGGCAAATATTGTTATCACTGTTTTGCTTTGCTCTGATTAATTGTTCTATTCAATATTCTGTTTTGATAAGGTCTATGATGTTCTGTGTTTGGTTTGATTTTCCTACGCCTTATTGAAAGAACAACTATTGTGAAAATAACAAGATATACTGTGGTACCTATTACTGTTATCCCAGTAACCTGCTGTGATGTTCTGTACCAATTTCACTGCACTGTCTCAGCTGGTTTTGTTCTGTCTTGGTCTGTTGTATTTTACTACCTTCAAAATAAAAAAAAACTTTTTAAAAAATATTAGAACTAAACCAAACTTCTGAGCAAATGGACTTAGTATATGTCTTGAGAGTGTTCCACCCCACAACATCAAAATACACATTCTTACCAGCTGCAAATGAGATGTTCTCCAAAACAGACCACGTACGAGCTCATAGAACGTAAAAAATGCAAAGTGGGCTGGGGATATGGCTCAGTGGTATAAGCACCTGCCTGGCAAGCACAAGGTCCTGAGTTCAATTTCTGGTACCAAACCAAAAAAAAGTAAATGCAAAGGAATTGAAATTATTCCATGGATTTTTTTTTTTACCATAGTGCAATGAATTTAAGAATCAATGGCAAAAGGAGCCACAAGAACTTTATAAACACATGGAAATTAAATAGCCCCCTCCTGAACAACCAATGGATCACAGATGAAATTAAGGAAGAAATTAAACTGGGTGTGGAGGTGCACATCTGTAATCACAGCACTGAGAGGCTGGAGCAGGAAGCTTGCCATTACTTCAAGGCCAGCCTGGGCTACACAGTGAGTTCAAGGCCAGCCTGAAGTCAATAGTGAAACCCTGTCCCAGAAAACAATGAAACAGAGAGAGGGAGGGGGGGGAGAGAGAGAGAGAGAGAGAGAGAGAGAGAGAAAAGAAGAAGAAGAAGGAGGAGGAGGAGGAGGAG